>PNEN01000538.1:21057-108041 GCA_002933655.1 Cercospora berteroae | reverse complement strand
ATTGGCCTAATCGGCTTGCTTGTCTGATCGGGTTGCTTATCAAACACGTTAGCCATGTGGGCACACTTGCAAAGAGCGGTGAGCACAAACCGATTTCCTACGGATGTCAAAGGGTAGTGAACAACCAGATCCGCGCCGACAGCACACCATGCGGACGAATTGACCTCGTGGCTACTCACAACACTATCGGTCTTTCACAACGGTCTTAATTCTTGCGCCTTCGTTTCTTCCAAAAGTCTGCGAATACATTCCCTGTCCTCTCCTCTTCGAGCGTCAGTTTGGTCTGACTGGACTGGCACAGACCATCCGCTTCTCGTCGCCCCAGATCCAGGCCTGTCGAGAGTTTTCGTATCCTGGTACGACCCGGGCGGCCCATGACCGTTGCGAGCCAAATATATGCATACATGCCTTCTCCTGGAAGACTTCACCAACTCCGCTCCCAGCATATGCGGTCATACTGGAGTTTCCTGTCAAGCGCAGTAGTATTCCGTGTCCTGCCACCAGAAGCCATGTTCGACCATTTACTCTATCCAAGCGATGGCAAGATCACTTTCTGATCTTCCGGCGGCCAATAAGCAATGGTCTTATACGTTATCCGGGCTCGAGTTCCCACCTCCACAAAGGCATTGCTGGAGGTTGGGAAACAAGTCACTGCTTTAACGTGGTCTCTCGAATCGTATCCGCTGATGAAGGTGGTCACGATTGGCATTTTCTGTTTCGGGGCATTGGTATGCAACGTGACCGGGTCTCTGACTTTGAGCGGCTCATCCTTGGCAGCACCTTGCTTGAGCGTATCCGACATATTGAAGGTCAAAACTTTGCCGATGATGTCTGTCCGCCTCGGATGGATCGCTAGATAGCCAATGAGCGGCTCGTGGTCATCATGAGATCTGTCCACCCTCAACTCGCAGTTCTCATTTTCATAGGTTTCCATGGGCGTGGCGGAGACTGATATGGTTGTTACTGCGCCAGCTTTATAGTTCAGAGGGGCCTTTACCAGCCAAGCAAAGACTTTCGGCTTGACGCCTTTGGCGAACGGCTTTTCATACGCAAAGACCGTGTGAAACTCTCGCGACTGCAACATCTCGTAGCCAAATCGAACGTCGCCACTGTCCACCAGCGATTTTGGGAGGTTGAACCAGGAAACTATTTCAGTGGCGTCCTTGGGATTAGTGACCACTCGCAGAGTCTTTCCGGTCGCACTTTCCGATAGCTGGACCCTCAAAGTGGATGCTGCGCCAGAAGATGGTGTCCCAAATGCACACATGCCGTAGATTAAGACACAATTAGGTAGGTTAGGGGAAACTGCATCGTTGCCGGAATTCTTCAGTCAGGGTTAGCTTTTTGGCGCAGTCTATGGAGTGTTTTCATGGGACTCACAGTCTTATTCTGGTCATTCGTGTAGACATCCCCGGGCATGCGCATAGTCAGCAGACTCGAAATCGAGGTCTCATTCTCAAGTTGCTAGAAAGTCAATGGTAAGCCTGGCGGCCTCTTAAGGTGATACAGGGCAATACTGACCAACGCCGGCTTGATTTCTTCGGAATAGATTTTCCAAGCGTCGCCAACCTCGTCGCACAAGACGTTGCCCTGCATATCAAGAAGTAGTGAGGCTATACTTGCGGCAATGGCTGTTGGGCCGCTCTTGAGCCCTGTGCAAGCAAAGTGGTTAGCTCAATATCAGAGAGCATTCGCAGAACTCACACTTGTCGACATTCCGCGCCAGATCCATCATCATCAAGGCATGAGTTTGTGTGTTTCTCACGCGACGGTAAAAATCCCAAAAGTCCACTAACATAGCTTCACGTTCTGTTACAGATCATTTGGCAACAGCCTGGCTGGTCACGAAGGCCGCCACACTGTTCGGCGTCATGGCTGCAAAATAGTTGAGGGCTTCCAAGTATTTTTCTCCAGCCTTCTTCACAAAAGTCTCCAACATCTCGAAGGCCGGATCAGATAAAGTGCCTTTGATCGCGTTGATCGCAACAGAAATGCCGTCAGTTTTCGCTCCGCCGGCAACATTTTGGACGTTCTGCCGCAACGTGATGTTGAGTGTTAGGAGCTCTCTTCCAAGGGCGGCATCGAGCTGCGAAAGAGGCGCCTCGGCTCGTTGCCCTTTTGTCTTGGAAGTTTGAAGCAGCTGCAGCAAGATCTGCTCCGTACGCGCGAACTCTCTGCTGGCGCCCAGCGATCTCACTTCATTCCGTCAGCATGCTATGCTCGCAGCTCATGTACAAGGACACTTACACGTGTCCCAGACCCCTTGAATCTTCTTGACTTCTGCAACAAGGCTTGTCATCTTTCCGTACAGATCATCGTCATATACAAGACGCATCAGATCGTTCCATTCATTTTCATTGAGTCTGCGGTCTTGATCACCCGCTTTGCCAGTGAAAGTACACATCTTCATTATGGAGGCGATTCTTCCGCGCTTTAGATGATCATCATCTCGTTCAAGAGGTAGATGGTCAGAATTGTCATCGTCAGCAGATAAGCTGGCAAACTCTGCAACAATGGCCGGCGTTGCTGGAACTGGCGCCATTGTATCGAATGAAGAAAGTCTGATGGTATTTGCAAAGGACAAGAATGGCGCAGCGTTGCAAAGGCGTGCCAGCAGATGAATCAGCTTGGGCAATGCAAGCTTGGGAAATACTTAGCCTCGTCGTGACGGCGACTCGCTGCTCATTGTCTGCGCCAGCATGGCTCACTGGGTCGTAACTTCCCTAGCGCACGACGAACTGGATGTACACGTGCTGGCATAGCTGCAGCCATGTTGCGGAGCAAGTACGGAGTCAGGAGATGCGGAGCTGGTCTGGACCTGGAAGGCGCTCAAGCTTGCCAAGAAATGCGTGATTTGGCTTCTCAAGGCTTGGACTTCACATCATCGACCGTGAGCATGCAACTTCCTTTCACAGCTGCAGCCTATGATGTCTCGAGGTGGCGTCAAAAAGCTTCTGCACGTGGGCTCCAGTTCTTCACAGGGCGCTCGTCTGTCGGTGTGATTTGGTGAAGCTCGATACCGAATCAAGTCTATGGAACTGCCACAATCGCAGCTACGATATGGGACGGGTCCAATCTCGAGCAGGATATGATCATTGCTGGTCCGGAAAGCAGTGGCCTGATGCTGCTGAATACAAGTCCAAACCATGCGCATCAAAGCGGCATAGCGCAAGTTGCTGCTGCGAGGACAACGAAAGTATCATCAGATCTGCCGTTCGCGCTCGTTGAGACCTGCCGCCCGACAATCTCCTGCTCTGCAAGCTTCAAGGATTCCGAATCACTGAATCACGATGTCTCCTCCAACGTATGAGACTCAAGGACATCACGCGTACTGCCAGGGCAATCCAGATCAGAAGCTCGAATTCGGCGAAGTCTTGAAAAAGACGCCAGCGGAAACGCGTTATTTACACATTTATGCTGACGAGCTGCAATGGACATCACTCCTCCCAGAAGGATCGAAGGCAGTCACTTTCGCTGGGCTGGCAAACTTGTCGAGCCTCCGCATTGTTCACATTTTTGCCCGTTCCTTTGCTGCAAATCTGGCACCGAATACGGTCATCAGATTTGATGTCAAGGCCGCGAATGGAGAGCCCAATCTCTTCCGAATGGCGATTTTTTACGACACTTGCAGCGCTGGGTTACAGATCGGACATGTTGGCCGCGCGGCTGGCCAGGCTGACTCCATCGCCACCATCGCTCGCGTTGACGGCAGCAGCTGTGCAGGAATACTTGTCGCTGCGCCCGTATCCATCAAAAGCATCTCTGCAATACCAGTTCTTGAACGGCGGAGGTATATATACGAGATTCAGCAAGCGCCTTTCGGCGAGCTCGAATCTTTCCGGGATCTCGTTCCAGCAACGGAAACGTAAGCTCCCGTCGTGAAGGCAACAAAACTTCAATAACTAACTACCATGTAGTCATTTACCCGCACTGATCAATTCACTCTTCGTGAAGGCTAGCAAACTGCTACTGGCCGACGACAAAGCAAGCCGAGAGCTGGCAACGTCCATGCTAAGGTACATTGTCATCTGCACTCGAAACTCTCTTCGACACGCAAACCTTTGTTTTCATGCATTGAGATTGTTGAGACCGCTTGACCTAGCACGACTGAACCCAGGATGGCCACCCTTCAGTACTGCCTCCCAATGCTACGAAATCCCAAGATTAGAGGTTGAAGCCTAGCTCTCCAATGCGGGCAAATGGATAAGCTATCTGGGAAAGCTGCAGGACTTTGAGCAATTGATGACCACGATGTTGAAGTCAACTGCTGCACTGAAAGAGGACCAGAAGAAGGTCAATAGCGCTATGCTTGATAGCATGAGTCTACTGGCGAAACACTTTGTTGACACTGAAGGACTGAGAGCTGATGCTTCAGAAGCCCTTCTGCAGGCGGTAAAACTGCAGAATGAGTACAATGTAAGATTCGCCGGACTCAGATGCGCCGGCTAAACTGATGTCGCTCTCCAGGCAAAGCAAGCGGCTGTGGACTCAAAGTTCAAAAAGGTCTCCGACAGCCTAGACGAGCACAAGAACAGTAAGGTGAGTGAGAGTGCTTGTTTAGGCTTATATAAATATTCCTGATGAGTAACTTCTGTGGCAGGATGCGGCAGAGAAGCGGCTTGCGAATGAAGCTATCTGGAATGCGTGCCTGAAGGGCTGCAAGTTCTTACGTGAGCCAAGTCAAAGTCGAATTGCTCGATCATCACTGACGACAAGCATAGTATCCGGTCTGGCCCTTAAACCTGGTGACATGCTCGAAGGTCTAGTCGAAATGGCGGGATTCGCGACCGAGCAGGTCAAGAAGGTATGCTTCCGCGCAATGGCATGCAGTAGTTGCAGGCTCATAATCTAAACCTTTTGCTCGACAGGATGCAAAGGCGCAGAAAACTCGCCAGAAGGTCGAAGAGGCAAGTCGCTTTTTTGTTCAACAGATGCCATACCTTATACGGGACGTCAACCAAATCGGCAATACCTTCAACTCCATACAATCATACTTTGATAAAGTGAACGGAAACCTCAAGGTATTGCAGCCTGCCGAAGCCACTGCAATGTTCGCCACACTAGCCAACGGCCCCCCTCTCGATTTTTTCAGCTTGCGGAATCGCTGGGACGAATTAGTTGTCGACTTCAAACGTGCATTCAAAGAACTAGGCGAGGCTCTCAAAGAGCTTGCCGATACCCACGAGGATTCCGCGCTGGGTGATGTCGATGGGTTGAACGCGTATCAGGATGAGATCTACAAGATGGCCATCCAAGGCCGTACACTGCTCGAAGCAATCTTGAAAGCCCTGGAGTTATCAACGAAATACTGTCGCGGCGTCAAAGAGTTCAATGCACGAGAGGAAGTGCGTACCAAGATTACCACGATTGCCGAAAAGACCAAAACTGCTGGAAAATTCGACCAGGATCTAGCCGCGAGAGAGAACACCCTAAGGACGCTGCAGTAATCGGTGCCGGACATCAAGTACACAATCTACGTGCGCTTCTTCGAAGCACTCCTCAGCTATACGTATCGCGCTGGACTCTCCAAGATCCCTTCCACTGTCAAGATCGCAGCCGATATGGACGCGAACAGTTTCAGCAAGGCCCTCGGCGAGCTCGAATCCGCGCTTCTCGACAAAGATGGCAAATTCGGATCTGAGGTGGAAGTCGGCGAGAGCGCAGCCGCTGTCATCACGACAGAAATGCTAGGCGCATTTCCCAAGAACTGGCGACAGACATTACTGGCCGATGGTTTCTTACCTTTTCAAGTGGCTCCCAATGCCGTCGCGCTCCAGAACTATTATCGATGTCGCATTACGGATATGTGGTTAGTGATTACGATATACTTCATGTACACATATAGATCGGTGCTGACAAAGAATTCACTTAGGGCTACATGCATCGACTCCAAAACAGGTGCGGAGAAAGCGATTGGCTACCAAATACACGTCGGTCTCCATTTCTTGGACAAGAATGTCGACAAAGAGTTGCTGCATTTCTACATGGAACCGTATGTGCTTCCCAAGACTGGGAGGGAAGGAAAGTGGACAGAACAATCTCAGAAGGCCTACGCCAAGCCGGCTGTATCATGCACAGGGGAACTGGCGCTTGTGGACAAGAATCGCGCCTGGGTCGACGATGTGGCTTCGATCTCAGTATGTTTTAGATTCAAAGGGGTGCCTATCGCGTTGAAAAGAGGTAGTTGAGCGGTCGTATAGACCGTGTTCGGCGCTGATGACATGACATTGGTTGAGGGACCTGCACTACGTCCGTAATCATCTCTGTAGACCTCGCATCTGCGCACTCGTGTGCAAAGTCGTGGATTTATGATCAGCTAGTGATTACATAAAAGACCTCGCTGTCGATGCTGTCCCGGAGAATCCGATTGACATAATAAGCAGGTCTAATCGAGGTGAGCAGGGTAGTCGGATGGCACGAAGCTTTCGGAAACGTGGCATAAATGCTTGTTCAATTCGTACACCTGATTACGAAGCCATTTTGGATGATCGAGACTGTAAGAGATGGCAGAAGAGGATGCAAGTGTTGTGCCTTCACAAGCTGCCAGGCGAAGCACTGCCGAACTTCAGCCCTAGCTTTCCCCACTCACGCTCCTGGCGAACACCACATTCCCTTCTCGTCACCTTTCAAACAATCGCATCGACAAGGACACTAATCCTATCCAGGCTTCGACGCGTTTTGTCAACATTTCATAAACATTTCATAAACAAGCAAGTCTTTCGACCAGGGTCGACATGCGACATGGAAGTCTCGCATTTTCTTGCCCTCACTCCATTATGGCGCACATACCCTGCATACGCACGCACGGTATTTGCGGCAGATTCCGGGGCAAGCAAAGTGCAAGGGCCAGCCACAGCCGACGAGCTCCTCCGCAACTTCAACTCTTGCGATGGCTGCCGATGCTTGACTAAGATTGGTCGAGTCGTCCTTGGTCAGCCTCGGTGACAGTGATCTGCAGAGCGCTAGCCGGCTGAGATAGCTTTCCGCGCAGCTCCAGAACTGCGAGTACCTACTCGTGTAGAGGGAATAAGTACTCTGGGGCATGCGTTTTCCTTTGCGCGTCTCACGATCTTCTCTCCTACTGATACATCTAGACGAATACCGACACGATGCCATTCCTGGCGAAAGAACATTTCCCGCTGTCCTACGAGGATATTGTGTCCTGGACTTTCGACCATGTCAAGTATGATTGGGACAAGCCGATTTACATTGATGGACTGGATGATAAGAGGTCGATTTCTGCGCGGCAGGCGAAGAAGATGGTTCGGCAGCTTGCTGCAGGGTTCAAGGCCATTGGCGTTCAGAAAGGCGATTGTGTTTCGATACACTCGCTGAACGACATCACATACCCGATCTTCTTTCTTGGAGTCATTGCCGCGGGAGGAGTCTATGCTGGTACCAATCCAGCTTATACTGAGCATGAGTTGACACATGTGTGTTGTGCTCCTTGCTCGATTCTGTTGTAATCTTGGCTAACACTGGTCGCAACAGACGACGAAGATCGCCAAAGCGAAGTACATACTCACACAACCCGCGTTCCTTCCGAATATCCTCAAAGCTGCGGCAGCCAATGGGATTGATAGGAAGAATATCATCATATACAACCCCACAGGCGAAAAGGCGCCAGAGGGCTTTCTGCAATGGGGCGACTTATTCAAGCATGGCGAGACAGACTGGGTACGATTCAACGACTACGAGACAGCATACCAAACAGGAGCAGCGCGGCTATACTCTTCCGGCACAACTGGTCTGCCCAAGGCTGCCGAATTGTCACATCTCAACTTGACCGCACAGCACATGCTGGTGTACGAGACGAATCCGAAGCCCTATGACGTTCGACGATTTCTGCCTTTGCCCATGTTCCACGCAGCAACAGCTCCCAGCGCCTTTTGCACGCCTCTCAGAAACGGCGATGCAGCCTATGTTGTCCCGCGATTCGATCTCAAGACGTGGTTCTGGGCACACGAGCACTACCAGATCACAGACATGGGAGTGGTCCCTCCGATCGCAGTTCAAGTCATCAACAGTCCCATGGCGAAGCAATACAGTCTCAAATCATGCAAAGTAGCACAATGCGGAGCTGCACCTCTAGACAAAGGCCCTCAAGCACGACTTCAAGCCCTCATGGCTCCCGGTGCACCATGCTCACAAGTCTGGTAAGTAACCCATCCCAAATCCCGAACACCTCATAAGAATATCCACTAATCCCTCAAACCACAGGGGCATGACAGAAACCTCCTGCATCGCAACCCGAACCCCCTACCCCGCCGGCGACTCAACAGGAAGCGTCGGCAAACCCCTCCCAAACCTCGACACCAAACTCGTCGACGACTCCGGCAACGACATCACAGCCTACGACGTCCGCGGCGAACTCTGCGTGCGCGGTCCCACAGTCATAAAAGGCTACTTCGAAAACCCCGAAGCCAACGCCCGTGACTGGGACTCGGAGAAATTCTTCCACACGGGAGATATCGCTTACATCGACAGCAAATCCGGAAATTACTACATCGTCGACCGCAAAAAAGAACTCATCAAAGTTCGAGGTTTCCAAGTCGCTCCGCCGGAATTGGAAGGTGTTTTATTGTCACATCCGGAAATTGTTGATGCGGCTGTGATTGGCGTTCCGGATCCTGTGAGAGAGGGGGATGAGTTGCCGAGGGCGTATATTACGAGGAGGACAAAAGATGGAGCTCCGACGGAGGAGGAGGTTAAGGCGTTTGTGAAAGAGAAGTTGGTGTATTATAAGCAGTTGGAGGGAGGGGTGAAATTTGTGGATACGATTCCGAAGAATGCGAGTGGGAAGATTTTGAAGAGGTTGTTGAGGGAGCAGGCCAAGGAGGAGTACAAGGAGGGGAAGAGGAGGGAGGGGGCGAGGTTGTAAGACTGTCCTGATACTCTGTGTTGTAGAGGCTATCAAGAAATACGAGTCTGATAATTTCACGATGAACATGGTTGGACAAGTTTCCCTCGAAAATCGTAGCGAACAAGATACCAGTCACAATGATACACAATCGTGAAAGAAGTCAGTGACAATACACCATTTTGATCCAAACATTGCACCTTTGCATCTTCCCCTCTCATCACAACCCCGGCCAAACCACACTCCTCGCATGCATCAAATAACTCAACTCGGCCAACCTCGGCGTCAAAATCCTATCCGGTACCTTCTCTTTCACCCACATCCCATTCCAATCCGCAAACAAATACGCCTTCACAAATTCCCAATAATCCGGATAAAACCCACACAATTCCCAATCCAAAATTCCGACAACCATCCCATCTCGAACGAGAATATTACTCGGTGTGAGATTATTATGCGTCAAAACGATTTTCTCGCTTCGCATGGAACGTAATAAACGAGCGACCATTTGCGTCCAAGAATTATCTCCGCCGCGTTGTGGAGAACGGAGAGTGTGGACGAGGCCTTCGATGAAAGCGCTCGGGTCGTTGTATGGGCCATATTGGAGATCATCGTGAGCGAAGAATTCGTCGAGGCAGGGTTGGGTTTTGTCGATGCTGCCGCTGATTGTGGTGCTGGTGATGGAGCGGAGTTCGGTGAGGTAGTGTTTTAGTTGGGCGGTGATGGATTGTTTTTGGGCTTGGTCGTAGTGGGGCCAGGCTTGGGAGAGGGTTTGGCCTTCGATGTGTTCCATGATGAGGACGCCGCAGCCGTCGGGTTGGATGTAGGAGTCGTAGACGCGGGGGACGGGGATGGAGGTTTGGGAGGCGAGGAGTTTCAGGGTTTCTGCTTCGAGGAGGCGGGCTTTGGAGCCGGTCTTGATGACGATGTTGTGGTTGAGGCGGAAGGCTCGAGAATGGGGGCGTAAGAGAATGCATTGTTTTAGGAAGGCGTTGTTGATGCGGATTCGTTCGCCATTGTATTCGTTGGGGTAGCCCACTCCGTCGCCGGGTTTGGCTTCTTCGAGGGCTTGGAGATATTTGCTTGGGAGTTTTCGGAAGACTTGTTTGAGGGCGCCCATGTTCTTGTTGCTTGGAAGCGATATGGTTGGGTGTACGATGCCGTTCTGCATGTTTGTCAATGGAAGAAAACAGTGTCAAAGGTGGGAGAGGAGGTGGCATTGTGAAGGGGGAAAAATGCAGGCACAGGTATGCTGAGTCGAGGGCGAAGTTTGACGGATGTGCTATGTTGTGCATGACCAAGCTGTCGCTGCATCACCAGAGCGCCTTCCGTTGCACATCTCGTGGCCTGACGTGTTCAGTGGCATGAGAGTTTGACATCGCAATCCCCGTCGACAGCGAGATGGGTCACGTCTTCTTGCAGGTCGGGCATCCGCTCGCCGTGGAAGGGGGATTTGGCAGCGGCTTGCAAACAAGGTTCGCAGTGCCGACGAGTCGTTGACTTGAGTCGGAGACAGCGTGATGGGGACTCCCTCTCGCGGGGGCAGCATGGTCGTGCTCGTGCTCGTCACGGGTCAGGGCATCTTCTGCTCCCCGTCCTGTCATGCTGAGAGCGGGGCGTGCGGCGAAAAGCAAGGGCGAAATGGGCGAGGGCGGAGGTGGCAGCGGAACGTGGCAGACGGCGCGGGCCAAGCGCGTGGCAGCAGCAATTCGTCCGTTGCTGGAGGGCGACGGGTGATTGTCGCGATAGCAGCCGCCCGCCCTCTCCTGCACACCGACACGCTCCCCAGCATCGAGTGGCAGCGACACACGTCCTATCAGCGGCGTTGCCATTGCCTCCGCGCCATTGGTCTGTGACGCTTTCAGCGCCGAAGGGCCGGCCGGGGTGGACAGATGCGCTTGAAAACTTCGACTTTCCGCGCCAGATCTCTCGTCACCCTTCCACCCACCCACGCCCACTCCCATCGCTGCCGACCATCTCATGCTCAACTGCAACCTCGCTGCCGACATCGTCCCCACTTCCTCCTAGACACCACCACACCCGTCTCCGGAGCTGGTCGCGTTCATGGTGTTCGCTCCCACACTCTTCACCTCGCAAGGTATGACGCATCCGACACCGCCCGTCGCCCGATAAGACCACCATCACCATCACGCACAATGCACCGGGCTGCGGAAAAAGGACGAGCGACGCAGATGCTGATCAGGAATGGCAGACTACATCAGTGACCACTTGTGGAAGGCCTTCAGTGGTTAAGAAACCCCACCCCACCGCCCGCTACACCCAACCTCCACCATGGCCTCTGCCATCCTTGCCCGAACTTTGAAGCCTGCTGGTCTGCCCAAGACCGGCTTCCCCAAGGCCTTCATCAGAAACAATGCCACTGTGGCACCAGAAACCCGCGTGGGCTCTGCTCCAAACGCCTTCAAGCGATCGACCAAGCCGTCCTTCGACCGAGCCACCTTCACCATCCGCGATGGTCCCATCTTCCACGGAAAGAGCTTCGGTGCAAAAGCCAACATCAGTGGAGAAGCAGTCTTCACTACATCGCTTGTGGGCTATCCGGAGTCGATGACCGATCCTTCATACCGTGGACAGATCTTGGTCTTCACTCAACCACTCATCGGCAACTACGGTGTGCCATCCGATGTCCGTGATGAGTACGGACTCCTCAAATACTTCGAGAGCCCCAACATCCAGGCTTGCGGAATCGTGGTCGCCGATGCTGCCCTCAAGTACTCTCACTGGACTGCTGTCGAGAGTCTGTCCGAGTGGTGCGCTCGTGAGGGCGTTCCTGCCATCTCGGGCGTTGATACTCGTGCTATTGTCACATACTTGCGAGAGCAAGGTTCTTCCCTCGGCAAAATCTCTGTCGGCGAAGAGTATGACGCAGACGAGGACGAGGCGTTCAACGACCCATCTGCCATCAACTTGGTCGCCAAGGTCTCTACCAAGGCTCCTTTCCACGTGCCGTCGCCAAACGGCAATGCTCACGTTGCTCTGATCGACTGTGGTGTCAAGGAGAACATCATCCGCTCCATTGTGGGACGCGGAGCTAGCGTGACATGCTTGCCATGGGACTACCCAATTCACAAGACGGCGCACCACTTCGACGGAGTCTTCATCTCCAACGGCCCGGGTGACCCAACTCACTGCCGCCAGACCAGCGACAACCTCAAGAAGCTCATGGATAACAGCAATATCCCCATCATGGGCATCTGCCTCGGCCATCAGCTCCTGGCCATCGCATCAGGCGCCCGCACCGTAAAGATGAAGTACGGTAACCGTGCGCACAACATCCCAGCTCTGGACTTGATGACTGGCAAGTGCCACATCACTTCTCAGAACCACGGATACGCCGTCGACGCCGGTTCTCTGCCATCGGACTTCAAGGAGTACTTCACCAACCTCAACGATGGCTCCAACGAGGGAATGATTCACAAGACCCGTCCAATCTTCAGCACGCAATTCCACCCAGAGGCAAAGGGTGGTCCGCTCGACAGCAGCTACTTGTTCGATGCCTATCTCAACAGCGTCCAGCAATACAAGGCTCAGAACGATGCTCTGAAGGGCGGCAAGGACAATAGGCCCAGCCCACTTTTGGTTGACTTGCTTGCGAAGGAGCGTGTTGGCGTGTCACCAGACGCTTAGACTGACACTTCCGCCCTGGTTGGTCTGAGCCTGTTTGCTGAAGCGTTTTTGCTATGAGGGTTGTGCTTGAAGTTACCAAGCTGGAGTTATTGTCACTTGTCAATGATGCTTCTTTCCCTGCGTCTGGGTTACCTGTTAAGATATCACGAAATTCACAAATTGATGCCACTACTTCTCGAGCCTCGCCGTCCTTTCCATATTAATCTACCATAGGTCAATGGTGAGATGTTCTTGCACATCCATCCGCCGACTTTCGCGAGTCGACATGATGAATCGCTCACGCTGTACGACTGTGCTCTGTAAAAGCTACATGCACAAAGTATCGGAACTCACCTTGTGTGTGGCATGCAGTGATGAACGAAGTGGCTTTTTCTCAAAGGCCATTCCAGGCTTTCGCAAGCTAAAAGCCTAACCAGCCCTGCCGCGTCACAAAACAGGATATCACGGCAACATAGCGTCTTCTTGGCTAGACATCATGTAGCGTCCGTCGATACCGATCCAATGCTTCCAGATCAACTCGAGACTCGAGTCGCAAGGGTTGTTAAGATTCCTTTCACATACAGGTTTATTCAAGAAGTTCGTGACGGCATGCTTAGACACGTGTATGTATGTGTGTACTCTAGTTCATGCTGTATGTGTAGCACGCGCGTGGTGGAAGTTGGATCACCAGAGGAGCAGACGAAATTAATTCCAAAAAAAAACAGTGGGCGTGTTTCTCTTTCTCATGTTTCTACGAAAGTATACGAACTGTGGTGGTCATAAGTTCTCACTTCCCGCTTGCGTGCTCTGCTGTCGTAATATTCCTTGATCACAAACTAGAAATCACAATCATGGGTATCATCCAGTGACCAAACCCCCGAAAGAACTCCCCAAGGCACCAAACTTCAAAATACAAACGACGAGGCTGTTAGGCAGCGCCCACAGCACTCTGCTTCCGACTCGCAGCAGGTGCAATCATAGACCTTGCACCAGGCACCACACTCCCTTTCCTCGCATGCACCATGCCGTCTGCATCCACGACAGGTCCTTGGGGTATTGAACCAAAAAAGCCTCCTCCGGCTGTATTCGAGCTGCCAAACATCCCCGATCGATTCCCTGCGAAAGCCGAAGGTAACATGCCTTTCATCCTGTTATATTCGTATTTCTGCCGTAGAGGCACAGGTACGGGCTGATAAAGCGGTTGTCCGCCCCAAGACCTCGCAATACTCGACATGACGGCTTCACGCTCTTCTTCGCTGTCCACGGGTCCGGTTGGCAAATCGTAGTCATCCGGATTAGGTGCGTTGGCGTCGAATTGAGCTTTTTGCTGTTTCGCTGCGTTCTTGCGTTGGTATTCCATGAGCAATTTATCGTATGGTGCGCTACGTCCGGGTACGGCTCGTTTGGCTCCCATGCTGTGGCTTTTGCATGTCAGGCTACGAGCGCATTGTCCTCCTTGGGGAAGTTCCACGCCGCATTGCTTCTCCACGTCTACGGGGGCTTTGGGTCGAGCGGCTTTGCTCTTGGGCTCGTCTTTCTTTTTCTTTTTCTTGTTGGGACCGCCGTCTTCGCCTTCGTCGGCTGCTTTGCGTTTCTTGCTTGCTGTCATGCCGCCTGTCTTGCTTGCTGTCTTCTTGGATCCGTCCTCTTCCTCATCGCTGCTGCCCGCTCTTTCTTTTCGTGCTGCTGCGTCTCTTGCATCTTTGGCTTCCTTTTTCTTGCGCTGCTTCTCTTGCTTCTTATTCAAGCAGCCCTCTACGTGTTTTACTATTACGTGTTTGGCGACTGGTCTTTTGCAGTGGGAGCATCGTAGCAGCTCGGGCTTGTCGGCCATGGGCTTGCCATTTTGGAAGGCTTTTGCGATTGTCGACGGGACTTTGTTGACACAGGCCGTTTTTGGTGCATCTTTGGGTCTCGGACCTGTTCAGAGCTGTCAGCCTTCGCATGAGAGCATCTGCCTAGTCGTGCAAGCCGTACCTGCGTTGACCTCTGTTGCCCAGGCGCCAGGGTTCTTGACCTTGGGCAACTTCTCTTTCACCTCGGGAAGGACTTTGACAGCATTGTCATTCTCGATGTCTTCGAAAAGATCGTCTAGCGATATAGCACTATCGCTCTTGCTGGGTTTCGCAGCGGGCGCTGGAGTGGAATGTCAGAGTGGTCGGCGGCACAATCTAGCGAGCGACGTACCCTTGCGGCCGACGACGCCGTTCGTCGCGGCCATCGTCTACGAGGTCTAGTGATCAGAGCGAAAGAAAGGCAATGAGTGGCTCATTGCGCACAGTTGTACATGAAGCTCGAGCGGAGTGACGATGTATTGAATGAGGGCGACGCAGCACGCGACAAGCGGCGCCGAGAGTGGGTCTTGCACGTGAACGCAGCTTTCGGGTCTCTCGAGGACGACTTCATCTTTCGGGCAAAGCCGCCCTTCTCCACCGTTTGGACTCCGAAAACACACTTGCAGAAATTACCGGAAGCATCTCAGTATGCGATGACCAAGAAGACATGCCTCTCTTCGGCACGACCATGGATCGAAGAAACGAGGTCTTCCAACGCTTGAAGCCACCATGCGTAGCCTTAAGCCAAGTCGCTCTTACGCTCAGCGCGGCTCGTGGTGATACCAGCCAGTTGATCGCGAGACTTGAAGACGTCCAGAAGACATTGAAGTCTGTGGCATCGCGGCCAGCCTCACTCGATTCGAAGTTGGCCGACTATGTCTTTTTCCCGCTGTCTCAGGTGCTCAAGGTCAGCCAGCGAGTGCCAATTCGGGCGCTTGAGTTGGCTTTGCAGTGCCTCGCCATCATTCTTGAACATGGCTGGCGGTCGCAGATGCAACCCCAGCTAGCTGCTCAGATCGTCATCTTGTGCACTGTCATGGCTGAAGAGAATACCAAGGGACTGTCTTCAGCACAGACGACTGATGAGTTGCGCACAAGTGCTCTCGATTGCTTACGGCATGTCTTCGAGTTTGCAGCTGGATCATCAGAGCTGCGAGATGCGATGACAGCAGAGCCAAATGTGCCACAGTTGGGACAGACAATGAGTACAATCCTTGACAATCTTGTCGGAGCGCGATCGATAGAGACTCAAGTCGCCGCCAGCCGTGCACTACAAGCATTGGTGACACGCGTGGCAACTATTGACATACAAGCAGCGTTCCTGCCAGGTATCGTATCGAAATTGACGAAACTGCTCACACCAAAGACTGCCCAGCGGCGCAACCACGAAGTCCTGGTCCGCGCACTCGAGATTCTTGCCCATCTCTTCAAAGCCACTCTGGGTGACGAGGCTACGGCCAGCCTCTCCGAAGACCAGTATTCTGCGAGTCGCGTCCGACTGTCAAATGTCGTTGACCAGAAATGGCTCGAAACAGCAGCTTCTCAGCTGAAGCCAGCGATCACAAATATACTCAAGGTCCGTGAGACAGAACGAAACGATGTGAAGGAATCTCTCGCGCAATTCTGCCTCACTGTAATGCACTGCCGCAGAACTCTGGAAGACTCAGCCTCGATGTGTTTGGAAACTCTGTTGATCTTGTGTTCCGAGCAGAGCAACAGCATCATCATCACTAGTCAAGTCGAGTTACTGGTCAGCCAAGATGCCTCTGTTTTAGCACTTTTGCAGACCACTCTTCACGATTGGATATCATCGTTACCAACGAAGATGCAGGCAGCAGATGAATCAGCGAAAGTGGAGCGCATAGGGCAGATCAGCACAGCTTACGACATCCTGGTAACCAGTGGCACAGATACGACCGTGGTTGACAAAATGCTGGTAGACATCTTGAGGGATAGCGTGGCGGTCACTCTTCAGCCTCCTCGTCTGGCGCGGAAAGAAGCAGATATTCGGCCGCCAGTGCAGTCTATGGAGCTTAATGTACACGACAGAAAGAGCAACACAGAATTTCTCACGCCGCTGGTGAAGTATCGCGCTCAGGAAGAGGTGATGCAAACGATTGAGAAGTTGGCGAACTCTGTGAGTCGACACTCATACAAGATATTCAGCGGCGAACTTGCCAGAGCTCTACGTCAAAGCCTCCGAGAGACGCAAATCGCCACATTTTGGCTTCTGCTCAACACCACACAAACAGCGCTAGAACAAGGCACTGGCGTAGATGAATTCCTGGTCATGGATAACGGAATGCATTCGATTGCCTCCGAAAGATTGGACGACCTTTATGCCTTCTCACTCGACATCTTAACGGACAACTCTGAAGATGTCGCAGATCCTCGCCTGCAAGCACTAGCTCTTCGCTCTCTGGCACTGTTCTGTCGAACATCGGGCCAAGAGTTTCGACACGAGCTCATCGACGCGCTCTATCCCATCCTACATAGCCTGGCTACGCCCGACACGTTGCTGCAGCAGGACAGTATGACCACGCTGAACATCTTCGCCTCGTCTTGTGGCTACGAATCTGTGGAGAATCTGATCGTAGAGAATGTCGACTATCTCACCAACGCCGTGTCGTTGAGGCTCAATGCTTTCGACGTGAGCCCTCAGGCACCACAGGTGCTGCTCATGATGGTGCAGCTTGCTGGACCAAGCTTGTTACCGTACCTTGACGACACTGTTGACAGTCTGTTCGCTGCTCTGCAAGACTATCATGGCTACCCACTTCTCGTCGAACTCATTTTCAGAGTACTGAGCGTGGTTGCTGAGCAAGGAACCAAAGCGCCCCAGCTTGCTATCACAGATGGCACGAAACAAGACCTCGCAAGGTACTACGAGGATCGATGGCAGCCCGTGACAATAGCTTGCTTAGCCGCCCTTTTACGTGAAAAGGTGGCAGAAGAGGAACAAATAGCTGCAGCTGAAAAAAAGGAAACCGAGCGGCATCCGAAACGTCCATGGAAGTCGACGGATGAGAATGGCTCAGAGGAAGAGGGTTCAGCAGAAGACGACCAGCGAGGGGTTGATATCCCGGACCCTCCTCCACCGGCCCCGAAGACATACGGCCTGCTACTTCGTATCTCGGAATTGACACAGCACTTCTTGCCATCAGCATCTGCGTCTCTGAGGTCTTCTCTACTCAATCTGATCAAAACCACAACGCCAGCGATATCACGCCATGAGAATTCGTTCTTGCCGCTCGTCAACACGCTATGGCCGGAAGTTGTATCGAGGCTCGACGATACCGAGCCATATGTAGTGGCCACTGCTCTGGACCTTATTGCTATGCTGTGCGAGCATGCCGGAGGTTTCATGCGCACTCGAATCCAGCAACTTTGGCCAGAGCTACAAGAGATGTACAACAAGACCGCTGCGAATATCGTGCAGAGCGTGCAGCCGCAGAGCCACGGCACAGGGAAGGTGAAAGATCAACATACTACTGCAATGGTGCACAGCAATACCGCTCTTAGCTTGGCGTTGATGCGTATCAAAGCAACACCAGCGGACTACAGCGATACCTCGACAAGGTTGCTTTGGGCATCGTTGTTGGGTGCCATTACCTCCATCGCCAAACGCATTTCCTTGGCCCCAGAAATGTTCGACAATGCTGTTGAAATGTTGGCGCCTGTGTTGGATGATGAAGAGACCCGAGCCGCTCTGGAAGCTGAGAATGCCGACGCTGTTTGGCTTGTGATGCTCAGGGGTGGTAAAGTGAGCCCACCGACGCCGCCACGGGACGATACCATCGATTGGACGTTCGTGCAAGTAGCGGGCTAGGTTCAAGCGAAGCCACACTGAAGATTTCGATATTCGGCAAGCAATCTGACCAGCATAAGCAATGGCTGCTAGCAACTATTCAGAAGCGAATGCCGAGGTGCGATAAGTTCAAAGAGCAGGATGCGATGCGTTTGCGCCGCGGTCAGCACTGTTTGTCGTACCCATGTCGCCCAACGCGGCGATTATGCACAAACAGCAATAGGATCGAACCTCCAGAATGGCCAAACATCCAAACATCCAAATACAAGTAGCAGGCCACGCTTTGTGGTGAACTGGTCTCCCACATCTGTTGCATCGAAATACCGCTTCCCAAACTCGACCTCAATCTCCGTCGTCGACTCGCACACAAATATCTACTCACCACCATCCGACGGGTCATTGCTTCACGATCGGTCGCAAGAGAGACTTACACAAGATCTTCGTGCGAACTCCCGCCCACTTCCACGTTCCTTCGAGCTTCAGCTGTCCAAAACCTATTACACACCATCGGACCCGACGCCGACGAACCCTGGTCGACCAGCATCAAAGGTACATCATGTGCTACCACGAATACACCCACTACGCACACTGCGAAGAACACATTCCAATGCATGCGCACATGTGTCCCAAGAACATCACAGGTGATCAGACCCGAGTCATATTCTGCGAAGACTACCAAGCCATTCGGAGGGAAGCTAGAACTGGTTGTCCGCATTGTGAATGGCGGAGGGAGAGTTCTGTGACGACGCCAACTTCTTCTTTGAATGGACGGCATTCTTACCCAACGCCTCCGAAGACTGCATCGCCTGGATCGACGAGGTGAAGAGTTGTGAGCAGAGGCAGGTCTGAGAATGGGGGTCAAATGTACTCGATCGATGGGCAAAGGTTTCAGCCATCGCGCGCTTTATGCTGCCATGCTGTGAGGCTAGAAGCGATGGAGAAAGTCGTTGATGGGAGCTGAGTCGATCCGAAGTTCTGATGTGGGCTTGGGAGGGTGTGCGGGTGTTTGTATGAGTATGTTTGGCGTGATGCATGGACTGTTGGAGCATGTGAAGATACAAGGACAAGTGAAAATACCATTGAGAAGGTTTTACGGTGGAAATTAGCAGGAATTTGGAGTCGAGTTCATACCGTGTTTTGCCAATAGTCTGATGGTCCCGTCGATGAGTCGAAAATTTCAGCTTTGGCTGGTCAGCGTTCAGAGTCTTCATTTCCTGCCCCTCCCAAGTAACTCGAACGATTATGCTTCGCTGTCTCTGTGCGGGAGAACCACATGGCTTACGAGAAGGACAAGCAGTAAAAGTATCAAAATCTGTTTTCTCTTTCCGTAAATACAAAGAAGTTGTATTCTATATGCACCTCAGAAAGAAGAGAAAAGAGGAAAAAGAGAAAATTGAAGAAAACCAACAACCAAAAAAAAGCCAGCCAGCCCGCACGCATGCACACATCGTTTTCGCCCATTCTTCGCCAGGCAGGGCAGAAGTGCCTCATGTGCGCCGCTTTTTCTGCTTGTGTTGTTTTTCCCATCGATCGAGCCAATTGGAATGCCGATTTCGCTCCGGTCTCTGCCTGCTTCGTCGCAAGTACGCTACTTCTGGTACTGATTCACTGCTGCTGCTGATGATACACCAATATGATTTCTTGCTCACCGCGCGGAACCCCCAATTTTCCAAGAAACTTTCCAAACAAGAGACACCACCAAGAAGTGTGATGGCTGCCCCATGGGTATCGCATTCCACCACCTTTTCTCTCCCTCCAGAACACAATAAGCCTCCACATCGTTCCTTCCAGGTATTTGTTCGTGCGAAAGGGTAAAAGTATTCTTTCGCACGCCTGGGGATTTGGTCGATTGAAGTCTGTTGTAAAACAAAGGAAAAACAACACCGAAGGGGACACAGTGTAAAATTTGTAAATGCAGATGTGCCTGTAATGCATCGCCGGAACGCAGTAAGTTGATGTGCTGAAAGCGGTCGTGATCCGCAAGCAAGGAACGCCAGACGCCCAAATTTTCCGTCACCTGGCTTTGGAGACTACCATGTCAAAACAGTATAGGGTTCTCTTGTGGGGAGATATGATGTCGTGTCATTCGCAGATATTGAGCCCAGGCCGAACCAAAACTGTCGACGAGCATGATCTGACTATGCTGCTGCTGTACATTGTAGTATGTCGCGTGATCCTGTCAAGAAAGTGCGGTCTGTATCTGTTGCCGACCTGGATTTCGCCGAGCTTGCTGAGGTAATCTGGTAACACATTATCTAGATAAGCATTCTCTGCCGCGTCGTGTATCGAAATCAAAGGGTATCTTGAGCCGGCCGTTCCACGCAGGCAAAGAGAGCCACCAGTGTCCATCGTACAAGACTCGACTGCAAGTCAAAGTCCATGAGTATTCGTGTCGTAGCGTTAATCACAAAGCGACGTCGAGCACCAGGCTGACATCGGCCACCTGATCGCCAGCAAGGTCTTCCAATACTGGGATCAGGTCCAAGAGCTCATTATCGTGCGCGTCGCTGAACCAACTGCTGATCGGGACGGCATGTTGCGGATGGAAAATGTAGCTGGTCGGCGAGTTGTCAATAATGATGGTCTCCTTCAGGTCTCGTCCAACTTGACTCAGGTCCTTGACATAGTTTCCTTGATGATTGTAGCAGCTCTCTCGGAATAGCCTGTGATGCACGACATTGTGGATGTCGAGCTGGTCGAGGAGTGGATCTCCGTATTTGGACACAGAAGCAGTGAAGACCACGACTTCATAGATCTCTCCGACCCGTTTGAGGAAAGCATCAACGCCAGGTCGTTTTATGACGTATACATTGTGATATTGCCCTTCAATTTCAACGGGAATCGTGAAGTCTGCTTGATGAAGAATCTAAAGGGATATCAGCGAATACAGCAGAACTGATATCTCCATCCACGTACCTTGAAACTGCTGTGCACAAGCGTTTCATCCAGATCGAGAACAAGACATTTTCGGCCCTTGTGCTCAGGTCGCGTCGGAGGGAGAAGCCATTTTGAAGTGCCCTCAGGCGTGGAGACCATTGAGGTCTCGTTACTTTTCTCGTTAGTGCCTGGAGGGGGGCCGGGCGGGGGCGGCAATCCAGTTGTTGGCTGCGCCGTCGACGTCTCCTCTTGATGAGCATCTTGCATCTCCTCAATCTCCTTCTGTGCCTCTTTCTCAGTCAAGACATTGGAGTCTTTCATCTCGATGTCTTCATCACGCTGCTGTTGCTCAGCAGTCCGGTCAAAAATCGGCTCATCTTCCTGCTGTGGGACGGTTGGTGTTGGTGCTTGCACTTGCACAGACGGACCTGGTGCCAAAGTAGCTGCACCGCCTGTAACGATAGGAGGGACAACGGCTGGCAATGCTGATCCGGAGGCTGCAGCATCGATAGAGTTTCGCGGGAAGGTGGACTGAATTGCAGCAGTCTTCTCATCAAGAGCAGGTCCAGACGTAGACGTCCTCGGTTCGCCCTTGGACCCATTGGCTAGTGGCTGTTGCTGGGCAGCCTTTTCGTCGATGACTTCCTTCGACTCGTCCGCGCTCGTGTTGGCGTTGCTGCTGCCAGCTTGCGTGGCAGCTTGTGGTTGTTGTTGCGTTCTTCCTTGCAGGGGTTTAGTCACCGGCTTGGCAGGCTCTGCCGCATCCTGACCGTCACCGCCAGGAGACTTGTCGGAAGCACTGCAGCATAGTATCGCAAACAGGCCGGACTTCTTCTTTGGTTTGTTTTCGTCTCCTAGGTTCGTCCGACTGGCGGAGGCGCCAGGCGCAGATCGCGTGGACTTCTCATTTGCAGGCTCGCCTCGTCGCCCCCGACGTCTACTTCCAGTACTAGGGTCACGTTTCCTTAGGCCAAAGCTTCGCTTCGAGCGTTGCCCAATGCTTTCTGATCGATCGGCGGCGGATACGTTCTGCTGATTTGGTTCTAGAGAAGAGGATGCTGGGACGCTTGCTCCAGCTCCGTTCTCACCTGCCTTCGTCGCATCGACATTCTGTGCGCTGTAGACGTTGTTTAGTAATCGCTCGCGGAGATCATCGTCATCGGGCTCGACACATACGTTTGCGACACCTCGGCAGACCCTATGTGCAATCAAATGTTAGTCTCGTGACCTTCGAAGCTCCCTTCTGCTTTGCGCGCTACGTGATGGGCCCACTTTCACATGACTTGCATGTGACATTGTACCTCCACGTCGGCTGGAGTGAACGCACCTTGTCCTACACCTCCCGGGACAGGCTGGGTGCCCGGTTGACTCATCGCAGTGCTCGCGGTCACTGAATGTGCATGTATGATGGAAGAGCGGTCGGGAAAGTGGAAGCGGCGAGGAGAGACGCGCTACGGCCGACGGTGTCCCCGGCGATCGCACGATCGGTGTGAGATGCTGGCGGCGCGTTCGAGCGAGTGAGAGCGGTGGCAAGTATTGTGGCAATCGTGTGTGCTCGCAGCGCGGCCGAGTCGCCAGGGCAAGCTGGAGGTGCTCGAGGGCGGCTGTGCTGCTGGTCGGGCTGGAAACGCGGGCGAGCGCGGTTCGGTCGCGATTGCCTTTGGCGGCGGTGGCGGCGGAGGAGCGGTGAGTGGGGCGACGCGCGCGAGACGGCGATGAAGCTGGGTGGATGTTGCTGGCACTCGGCCACGACACTGGCCGACGAGGTGAGGTGGTGGTGTTCGGGTCACGGTCACAGATGAGGTCTCGAAGGAGATGCAGAGCGGCTGGGCGGACGACGTGCATTGACCTGACCAATTTCCGCCTCACATGCACCAGCGCCCGCCTCTATCCAATCACGATCCAACTGAACTCGACCGTACCACTCGACCACGCGCACGAGAAACGCTCCTACGCAACCGCGCTCCCTTGTTAACGGCGCATCCGCGACTGGGCAATAGCGTCACCTTTTCAACTCCGCCTGGTCTGCATGTTCCGCACGCCTCACAGATGCGGCACTCGCCCAGGATCGCGACAGAATTCGCCACGCCCGGCCTCGCAAGGTTGACCAGCGTAGCGCTCGGGAGGCGGCTTCATGCAGCTCCAAAACCGGTTATGGAACGTGCTCAATAGTCTCGCTGATCCTCAGAAGGCCCACCGTCAATGGATTCGGTTAGGAAACGCCTGTTGGCGTGGAGGAAAGCCGTATCAACAATCACAGAAAACAAGAACCACCAGAGCATTGTGTTCTGCTCCAGTCGAGATCAATGAAGTCATCTCTGCGTCGCAATTGGCGGGAGCTTGGGATCGTGAAGGATGCGCTCCGCATGGGATGCTGGACGATCTCCTCGTGTCCGGCAAGCATGTGAAGCATGCTCTTCGACCGCATCTCACTCGCATCACATCGGAATGTTGGATTACACCGAGCACTCGTAGTGTTGAAAACGGCAGCACAGACTCCAGCATGGCGGATCAGGACAGTGCTGGGGAACAACTGATAGTGATACTGTAGCACACACACACAAGAAGCAGCATGCCACATGCGGTGGCGCCGTTACACGCATCGCACGACGTCTACACCTAAGAGGTTGTATTCTGTACGCTTGCAGCAGCAGCTCTGCCCGCACGTCTCCCAAAGACGCCACCGGCTGTCAGACCAGAGCCACCTGGGTAGTTCGAGTAGAAGAGGCCCCCCACCATTTCTCCTACGCAGTGCAACCCTCGAATTTCTGATCCGTCTTCACGCAGTACGGCTGCATTTTCCGGGTTGATGGCCAGACCACCAAAGGTGAACGTGATCCCACACGTGACCTTGACGGCAAGGAATGGCGGTTGATTGACAGGTACTGCCCAATTGGATTTCGGCAATCCAAGGCGTACAGCTGCGGATTGCGTTGACAGTCCATCTTTGATCGCAGGATTGAGCTTCGCATCTGGATGCTCTATTCGATAAGCTGCAACGGCGGAATTGTACTCGTTGATAGTCTGTACAAACTCGCCTGGGTGTTGCAAGCCCTCGTCCAATTTCAATTTACGAGCGAGTTCGGGGATGGAGTCCGCTGTCACCTTCCTCACGATCTCGTCGCGATACTCTTCTGCTCTCAGCCACTGCTGGCCTTCTCTGTCCCAGACCTGGAAAGCGATCCCTTGCGGCTGCTCCAGGATCGCTCTCCCAAACTTGGCATATGTATAATTGCGTAGATCAACTCCTGTAGTGAACGTGAGTACAGCGGACATCAAAATGGACCGAGTTGCATACCTTCGTCGACGAAACGACTGCCCTCCGCATTGAGCATCAGACCGAGAGGGTAGCCGGATTTGGTAAACTCATTCGTCTTCTCTCGATCACCTCCAGACTTAGGTGAATCTGCGTCCCAAGCCACACTGTGACAACCAGTAGGACTGAAGTCACCCACTCTTCGAGCACCGATAACGATCGCAGCTTGTAACATGTCACCAGTGTTGTATGGTGTGCCTCGAGTGTGCGCCAGCTCCCAACCAGGTCCCATCCACTTCTTCCTCAGCTCAGGATTGGCTTCGAACCCACCAGCAGCCAGAATAACATGCCTCGTTCTCACCTGATACATCTGCCCACCTTTCGCCACTTGAAGCCCAACTGTCGCACCATTGTCATCAACTTCAATCTTCTTCGCCTCGCTTTCGAACGACATAACACACCCTTTTCTTCTCACCGCCTGCAATAGATTCGCAATCAGGCCCTTCCCACCCTCCTTCACAGTCAAACACAGTCCACCCCAAAATTGCCACCTACCCTCAACCTGATACGCCTGTCGCCTGAACGACAGCCACCAATCCACACCACCAACTTCTTTCAGCCATCGTACAACATCCAAACTCTCCTTCACAACAACATCTCCCAGCTCCTTACTACTCCTCCCATCCGTGACTCTTTGTAGATCCGCGTGGAAAGCTTCTTCGGGGTACGCAGGAAGATCGATCTTGTCCTTCAAGTCATCAGGAACATTCGACACCAGTGGCAACACGTCCTTGAGGCCATCGTGTCTCGTGCGATAAGCCGCAGCAGTAAAATATCCGTTTCCGCCGGCCCATTCTTCGGGAGCTTTTTCCACGAGGAGAATACTGGACTTTGGCTCTTGCTCAGCAGCAGAAAGAGCCGCAGTCAAAGCCGCAGCTCCCGTGCCCACAATCACGATATCCCAAGGCTTCGTCAGCACCTCGTCCTGTTTTTGTGGTTTCTGCTGCGACATGATCATTCGAAGTTCAGCGTCCAAGTTTTCTGTTTCGGTATGTGAGCAATCAGAAGGACGTGAAATCGTGAGTTACGCTTGTGAGATTTGAAAGTATGAGCGATAAAATGCCATGGCAGACCTACTCCCGTGGAAGATGATCGCCCCAACAGCTTCATCGACATGCTGCTCCTGCTGCGTACCGAAAGCCGATATAGGCCGAGTGTCATTGCCTGACATTGATGATGTCGTTGTGCTGAAGCAGCAGCCCGATTTCTGAAGCTCAATTCAGCCGGCATCGGCAGCGGCAGTGGCGGCTGAAGTCGCAACGGAGCTCTCGACATCTTGCAGCTGTGATCTGAGGAGACAAACACCCCGAAGACAGTCGGCCAAATTACATCACCAGCAAATCCACGCTGCTGTCCGGTCATCCATTTCCCAGCTACTGTGTCCCGGACAGATCTTCTCATCGCGACTTCGAGAAGAAAGAAAGACAAAATAAGAACCAGAGTCAAACCCAAACCCAAACCAACTTCAAGTTCATCAGCAAACGAGGTGCCAGCAAGCCCTCCACATCTCCCGAGAACAAACCGCGTCAAGCGACCACGCTTCCAACCTATGGCACACGACACCGCAAATCCACCAATACCGCTATACCGCTCTTCCCTCCAGCCAGCCAATAACCAAACTCCACCCTCGCACTTCATCCCGCCAGGTCACAGTTCGGCACCTGCTCTCACAACCCAACACTCTGGTCACGAGATGACGAACAGCAGGTTAGCGCCGACTAACCAACGCATACAGTACAGTAGGAAGATCTCGCTTCTCTATCACAGTTTCAACTAACTTAGTGACTGCTGCATACCATACTTATATACGCATAACTGATATAAGATCCGAGACATCATCACGCCACAGCGCATACACAGTAGAAACCACACTAGCCACGACACGACACGACACGAACTGCTAATTAGTACCATAACCTTTAGTCACTAGTTAGACCCATACCCATACCCAGTACCAACCATCCGGTCAAAGTAGTCCGCATTGTCCGCTCCGTTCAGCCTCATCAACTCATCCCGACAAGGATCCCAGAAACAGAATAGTAGATTACAACTGGTGGGACCCTGCTTTCTTCAACCTGGTCCTCGATATGTCTTAGATGGATCTGGGTTTACGCAAGAGATCGTGAGCTAGTAGAACTGAGACAATGACGTGCCAAAAGTAATATAGGGTCTGAAACGTCGACAGGCATACGCATGGACTTCACTTCATCGTGTCCAATGTCTTCTTTAAGCTTCAATGCGAGGAGGTAGGCAGTACGTCATGTAAAAGACAACGCATGCAGCAAGACACGAATTTGTTGAGATCAAGGACGAAACTGAGAAGTGAGAATTTGATGCAGCAGTAGTAGTAATCATCGGATTGAGAAATTCCTGTATCTGCAGAAAGAACACAAACATGCCGGGCACACTTGCCGCACAGCGACTCAAGCAAGCCCAAATGAGAAGAAAGTAAAGAACCCAGCAGGTGCAAACCCCGACCTTCCATGATCAAAACGCCATCGCTCCTGTTCAAAACAAAACCCAACCATGAGCCTGAACCACCCAGAATGATGAGAAACCATCCCAAGATAGAACCCCCAAGCCGTGCCTTCCTCTCTCATAATCCATCCACAAAAAGTTCTTGTTTTTTGTCCATGCAGAGAAGAGGAGAGTGAGTCCCAAAAACAACAAAACCCCAACTTTTTTACGATGCGGTTTCCCCATTTCCCCCACCTAGAGAGCCAACGTGCCAGTGAGCAACTCAGTGGCGCGCATACCCGGTTCTCAGGATTAAAAAGCAAGTCTATGCCAGAACGCCATACATTAAAAATTCGGTACTCGCTAGAAGTGCAAGAGTGAAACAAAAATCTCAAAGTCCCCCCGACAAAAGCGGTGGCGTGAACACTGCGCCTCCCAAGTCCTGCCATGCAGTTCTGTTGCTGGGGGTCGTCGATAAGGCGGAGAACATCTCCACTGATGATCGTATATCGTGCAATCGTGATCGTCGTGACAACGTCGCGGCGTGCTCCCATATCGAGTGGCAAAGTCGAGAAGAAACAGAAGGCAGAAACACCGCAGTGACGATCAGTCAAAGTCTCAACCGCGGATCGCGGTGGCTCGGGGCGTATCAGACAGGTAGCCCTCGCGATGAGAATGGTTGTAAGGATATCCAAAGGCCACCGGTGACGCAGAGCGAGATCCCAGAGCCTGGCCGGTCATCTGCGCTGCTGGAGATTGTGAGCGAGAGATGAAAGGACCAAGAGCGGGAGACTGCGCTACTCGTTGTTGGCTAACCTCTTGCTCGTTCGTCGGAGTACTACTGCCAGAAGATGAGCTCGAGTGGCTGGATGAGTCCGATTCGTTCGCACCATCCGTGTCAGCAGGTTTGGCCTCCTGCTTGACAGGAGCAGCCTTCGGAGCAGTCGTAGCAGCAGAGCTTACTCCTTTGGCCGGACCAGGTGTGAACTGGATAGGTGGTCAGCGCTGCGATTGTGACTGGGTTCCTAGACCTTGGTGATAGAGGGGCTGGTGCGGGCAGAACCTACGTAGCAGAACTTCTGGACTAGGTCTTTGTACTGGTCAGATCCCATGGCCGGCCGGTCAGTCGTGAGAGCATCGGGCCGTTCTGTCGGCGCAGGAGCCTTGTCAGGCTCGGTGCGATCCAGTGGACCAAAGTAACCTCCATTTGGCAGGATTCGGCCAGCGTTGCCATTCATCATCAGACCACTGCGCTGACCCAGCTTGTCCTGTGCGGTGCCGAGTGCGGCGGACAAGGATGAGCTGAAATCGTATCTGCTACCGAGGCCGTGCTGGGGCTGGCTTGGAGCAGCTGCACTAGTGGCAAACATTGGGGTACGCTTCGGCTTCTGCTTGAGCTTGATAGACCCGGTAGACATGGACAGCAGGTCGTCTGCAGAGCCGAAGGAGTACGCAGAGGTATGCGAAGGGGCAAAGTCCTCGTCGACGGACTCTCGGTCTTGCCTACCGCGGGCCGATGATGCATTGTGTCGACTGCGGGGAATAGCAGCGAGTGGTCGCTGACCAAGCGGAGTATGCTTGACAGTAACCTTCTTGGCGGCCTTCTTTGGCTGGTCACGATGGAAGTCGATCTGGTAGTTCATCATGTTGTTGCTATCCCAGAACTCCTGGCCAGCGACAGTGTAGCGGACGCACAAGAGCAATGTCTTATTGTCGATGTTTGCCTGGTCTGACAACTTGATGTGGAAGTTGAAGCGATCGCAGCCATCCCTGGGTGGTGTGCGAATATCGTTATTGTATTCGGCAGCCACTTCGGAGGTGGTCTTCCAGTAGTCGAGAGTGAAGCGGGCGGTGACTTGCTTGTGGAAGGAGATGTTCTGGACTGCGCACACGCCGACCAGGGTGGTCTTGTCCGCTGACAGGAAGATCCTCTCAACGCGGACGGGCTGGGCTCGGCGCTCAAACGAATCCTCGGGGAGATTGGCGATCTTGATTTCGAGCTCAGGCTTCTTCCCGTCATCATCGTTGAAGGGAAATTCGGTCTCGCTGTCGTAGGTTTCGACAGGAGATGTGCCCGCGCTGACGGCAATGGGCTTGTCGACCTGCAGGAAGTGTCTGGTCTGGTTGTCGCTGTCGTTGAAATGGACGGACTTGTGGTACGTCGGGGTACCGGGCATGCTCGAATAACGCCGCCTGGATGACGGCCGCAACGCCGGCTTCACCAGCTCGCCGGACTTCTTCCGCACTAGCGCCGGCTTCGACATTAAACCTTCGTCCTCGTCGCTCTCGTCAGACGTGTGCGATGGAGAATCGGCGAACGTTGTTTTGAGAATGACCTTGGACTCCGTCGACGATCGGGAGTGGGAAATTTTGCGAGCCTCGGCCGACAAGGCTGGCCTCATCAATGCTGTAGGTGAGGCCGATTCTGAGGTGGGTGCAGAGTCGGCATGCTGCTGTTGAAGGTGATGACCGACCTTGTCGGGCGAACCATCCCTACGGAGGTTGATCTGCCGCACTGCCTGTTGCAACTGATCCCAATTCTGTTCCAGCTCTCGGCCTCGATCACTATTCCCACTGTCGTCGCCGTCAGAATTTTCCGACGAGTCCGGCGGGGACATCACCGCGCCAGTTGGTATCCGCAGGTTGTTGACCGGTGGTGGTGACTGCCGCAGGCTGCTGGAAAGTGCAAAGTCGGTAGCGCTAATCGTGGCATCCGGTGCGTCTGTCGGGGTTGGCGGAGCGCCATCCGCAGATGTTTTGGAGCCCCACGACGGCGATCGACGGTGTCGGTGCAGATACGATGTCGATGAGTTTGATCGGGGCGGCTGCGGTCGAGTGCTGGCGGGCGAGCGAGGAATGTTTGCATCATCTTGATGGTACGACGAGCTCCTGCTGATGACGGGGGAATTCGACTTGGACGACGCCGGAGATTGCTGCGACGGGGGAGTGTACGGCATCGCTGCTCTCGTGAGAGTCGCGTCGAAGATGTCGTAGGGTTAGTGTGTGGGAGCGGCGCAATGCATTAAAAGGTGGGTGCAGGGCCAGTATCGGTACACTGGGATTGGCGTATGTCAGCGGTCGAGGCCTGGCACATTCTTTGTCCGCGTTCGGCGTCGACTTTGCAACATCGACGATAGCGACACGCAGACGGCGGAGGTGAGACTCACAGAATGATACAACAGCGGCGTCGGATGCGAGACGCCGGGCGAGTGCAGAAGGGAATCCAGTAGGTTCCAGTCGGCGAGGTAGTGCGTCGACGACAGGTGCGCGCAGCTAGTGAAAGCCGGGCAGTCGTGTATTGTAGTGCGGGCGGCGGGTGCGCTCGAGGTGTCTTTCGACAATGACGGCGCCGGCAGGCTCCTGCTGTTGACGATGGCAGGTGCGAAATGTCGATGAGGGAGCCAAGGTGTGTCTCAACCTGGGTTGGTCCTGCTCGTGGGTGCGTGGGGCGGCAGCAACCAAGATGTGTGCGTGTTGGGGAGCGGCAGCGACAATTGCTCCACCACTCGCTCCGATCAACAAAGAAGCCCTCGATGATGCGGCCAGCGGGCGTGCAGAAGAAGCTCTCGTCGTCGCGCGGGGAGGCCTGGGGGTAATAACAATCAGCGTGTGCGGCGAGACAGGCAATGGCTGGCAATGGCCGAGAATTGGAGGGCGGCCTGGGAGGAGGGACTGTTGAGCGACGTGCGGAAAGTTGAACCACGAGCAAGCTGCCCGCCGGGCACTCGCAGCGCAGGGATCTTCAGCAGGCCGCCGTAGTCTGGCTCTCTACTCCACAGCATGTAGCGCGCGGGCGCTGAGCAAGCGAGCGCTTCGATAGATGCACGATCCACCGCGAGCCGCTTGTTGGGGACCACCTAATTCCTCACTGCAGCGCCCGCCAAGCAGCCGGCGATAGCGGATGCGCCGGCCTGCAGCGATCGCCGGGTACCTCGAGGGTACCTCGAGCGACCAGCGCGGGTACGGGCAGAGATACACTTTGGGCAGAGCAGCAGCCACGGCCAGCGGCCTGCCAGGCCGTATTATTCAGACGCGCAGACAGGCAAGACCGCAGTTGCTGGCAGCAGCGCGCGAGATGATTCTGCGTCCGACATGTCTCGCCGCAACCGTGCGCGCGTCATCGTATATCGAAGGCCCGCCGCATCGATCGGCCACAAGACGGTATTGTCGTCGCTCCGCGTGCGCTGTCATCACCGCTGTCTCAAGACTTCCACCGCCGCCGCGAACAGAGCGACACTGGTGATGGGGATCTGCCACCGTAGTCGCCATGCGCGCCAGACCAGCTCCACCAGACGTGCGGTACGTATCTCGAGATGTGGCGCTGCACAAAACGCCCCGACTTGTGCGCGCTTGACCGCTTGCCGGCAAGCGCGGCCCCAGCTCGACGGGTTAAGCTTTGCCTGTGCTGCTCTCCAAAAGGATTGAGCCACTTGCTACTGGGACCAGGGCGCTGCGACGAAATCACGATATCCCGTACCATCATCACCACCGCGCTGACCGCCTCCTGCTCCCCAATGCTGGCGGGCAGCTCTGGCGTGTCGCACCACCGCGGTGACATTGCCACGGCGTGAACGAGCAGCAGACGTCACACCAAGCCACTGCAACACCCGGTCTCGGCAGGTATTTCCAGTTTCCTGCGCGACAGCGCGGAGCACAGAACTGGAGAAACGCCTGGTCAAGCCGCGCCTGCCGCCTCTTCATTGGCCCATCTGCGCCGCGCGGCGCGACTCTGCCATCAGCAGAAATTCTCTGCTCCACACCTCATCAGCCACAGCAGCCGCTGCGAGACTGGTCCCACCTCCAGATGGCTCGTTGGAGCACCGCAGTGCCGCCAGAGTTCTCGCGCGGAGAGCTCACCTCCTGTGCAAGCACAATGGCTGCCCATTCCTCCTCCTGACCCATGGCATGGTGATACTGCTGCTGCGAGGGCGACTGCGCCGAGCTTGCGTTATCCTCACGCCATAGCTCTCTCTTACAAACCTGGCTCCGCGGAGAGTTTGCCCGGGATGCGCTTGCCTGTCTATGTGCGACTCACAAACATGTCACCGCTGCGCTTCTCTCGTGAGCCTCCGCCGTGTCGCGCGCCTATCACCACTTTTCTGCCTTTCCACCCGATCCTTACTAACGCCCGTCCTCTTCCTGCTGCCCCCATTCGCCGTGGTATGCATTGTTTTGTGACCGGCACGAAGTCGGCTTCTGCTTGTCCCATACCGGATCTCCGGCAACGCTCAAGTAGCGCGCGCTCCTTCACCAATCGCCACGCCCTCCTGCACCATCGGCGATCCCCGTTCGTTGAACGTGCTATAACACCAAACCGCACTGCTAGACAAGGCCTCCATGTTGCTTTCACCGCACTGTCTGCCACTTGCAACGACGGAGCTGATCTACGAGCAAGGAGTGCTTGCGAGATCGTGGCCAGAGCCTCCGGATCGGTTACCGAGCAAGGACTGGCCCTCAAATAGAGGAGAAATTCCAACTCAACAGTTGGAAGGTGGATACGAGCACGACGGATCGCTGCGCTGACCACATAACTACGACATTTTCTAAAATGCTGTGTTCGTACATCGATGATCGTTTCAAGAATCAATGCTGGGGCTGCGAATTGATCAACTGACCACTTCTCCTGGCTATCATTTGTCGCATTGCATTCTTTTGCATTTTGCTTCGCGGGGCAAAATGCCCTAGCGACGACCACAGAGCTTGGACCAACCGGATTCAGCCTCATCCATGCCAAGCATCCGAGCTGGGACGCAACAACGTGGCTACGGCCAAGAGCTTCTTCCAAAGAAGAAGCCGCGAGCTGGTCAGATCAGCAACTCCAGAGTGGGATAGCGATGATCATTGCATGTGAAGCCCACTTGTGCTTCATCACGTATAGATAGTCTTGCTGGAAAGAGCAAGTGTCAAGCATGACTGCATAAGCGTTCATCACACCGCTAAGTCGACCAAAACTCTATTTGGGCTGCAGCACAAATTACAAACCGCGATGGCCGCCGCGTACGTCGCATGCGAAGGAAGGCGTGACATGAGGGGAAGAAGAAGGATTTCGCAAAGCTGTCTCCAAAAGCTATGGGATCGTCAGGTCCAGCTACCTACACCAACCCCTTGTCGACAGCCACGGGCAAGCTGACGCTCCGGCAGACACAGTGCTCACAAGTCATGGAGCTACCCTGGCCGAGAGCCGCACAGATTGGCGAGGTTTGTACTCAAGGCTCAAGACCCTTACAAGACAGGAAATCTATGTATACCATAGACTTTTCGTCTCAACGGCTACTGTGGAAAAAAGGCACACCAAGGACATTTTCTAACGTCGCCAGCCACGAAAACGATGTCAACACCATTTGACACCGTCTACGAGCTTCCAAGAGCCACGACGCACGCGTGTTCGGTACAGCCAAGATCGTGCAGACACGAACCAATGATGCGCGCTGCACGGGTTACGAATGTACCAACTCCGGAAACATAGATCAGCGCTTCCCCCCGGCTTCTCTACGGGAGGAGATAAATGGTATAGCGCCTTCTACTCGGTATCGTACCCAGCTCAAGCATTCACGCGTCGTGTCCAGAAGCAGGGACTGTTGAGTCGCGTCTAATTCTGTGTTCCTGCCACCGAGTCGTTATGGTACCGTCGTCGCACGATGAGAAAGAAGCTCCGCCCGATGCACCGCCACAGCCCACTGGCCCTTATCAGCAATCCCAGAAGTACCTCACCAAGTACCCAACGCGTACCTCACCAAGTCTTGCAAGCTGGACCCCTCCGACGCCTCGACCCTCATAGCACAGCTCCAGGGCCCACAATGCCTACATAAGACGACCATGGGGTGCATGTAGACCAACGATAGCAACATGGCACTTTCCACGACCCATCAACGTACCATCTTGGCCATGATTGCGACTACTGTACGCGCTCAAGCACTTGCTGTGGGTCAACCTGGGGAAAACTCCAGCTCATCGATATTGTGATTGCGTGTTGGCCAGTCAGAGTCCTGCACCTCCATTCAACCTCCCTCCATCTCAACGCACGCCCAGTGGGTCTGAGATCATTTTTGCTGCGGAGTGAGCCCAAAGTCTGGAGAATGCATGTGCTTGTTCTCTTTCGCTGTCGCGAAATGGCCGGCGGAGAACCCATGAAATGACGATTGTGGTCCGGATTACAGCATTGTTTCTCCTCATCGTCATCAGCAACGGCGTCTGTTGCATTGTGCAATAGACAAGCTGCGTCACGCATATCATCTGTGCAGTGGCGGCTGTCACAGGACTGCGTTTGCATTGCTTGAACTGTTTGCCGCCAGCGTCTGACGAGAGATGTCCTGTTCCACAACGTATGCACTCCGCATCTCTGCGATGCAGTCACGACGGCCAGAACTCCAATCCGCGGCCGGCCACACCCAGCATCCTTGCAGTGCTCCGCTCGTGCTGTGGTCTCGTTCTGCATTGTATGAAACGACGCACGAGCGTCTCGCGTTATCAAACCTCTTGCGTCTGCGACATCGCCTTGCACACAGCAGGGCGGTCGGACGACAGTATCACGTTGATGATGATGATTTCGCTTCAACCGCCCACATCCCATGCTGTACCCCCCCGACATCTCAGCGGCTCCACAGGGCGCAATCCTAACATATCAACGCGCCCACGCTGTGACGAGCACTCTTTGGCAGCGAAATCATCGGTCCGAATGGGAGAGGCCCGCGAAGGTTGAGAGCGTGAAGAAGGCGTGGCAAAGCGGACTGCACGGAACCCTCACATACCGTGTGCAATATCCTTGCCGGTGTGAGTGGAAACTCGGCATGGTGCCAAGTCAGTTTGAATATACATTTTCACCCTTCGAGGGATCAACACAACAGCTTGTTCACTGAAGAGGATCGTCATCCATGAAAGGGTGTTTCCGGCATGGCGTCGTCGTTGGCCGTGGTTCTCATCCTCACGAAGCTGGATAAATTATGCGTCGACGCACCCCAGATTGCCACCGCGTCGTCTTTTGATGCGCGCACATGTGAAAGGCCCAACCCCAGCTGCAGACGTCTGTGAGTGTGTGGCTGATTTTGTTGGGAACGGATGGCCTGCAGGGTGTGTTGCGCCATGGGTGGTAGCTTCGCGCTTGAATGGACCCTGGAAACGTGTTTCGGCGAGCTTAGCAGAGAGCACAGCTCGAATTGGGCGAGCTGCTCAAAGTAATAACAAATCCTTCTGCGAGTCCGGTTGTACTATTGATATCCAGAGGCCCACTCAACGTGCATCGGACATGACTACGAGTCCCCAGACACGTCTGCAGATGGTGCACCACAATCTCCGTGGGGTCGGTCTTGTCGCGGTCTGATAGTGGAACCTGCTTGAAACTCGCCATCATTGTCAAAAGCAGATCTCCTTCCATATTGTTGTGCGAACGTGCAATAGGTTGAGCATACGCGCTGCGTTACATTGGTGGTAGCGAATGGAGCTCGCATGCTTAGCGGGCATCGGTGGCGTTCAGCATACACGTACAGCATGCAGTTGTCGTTTGCCCGAATTGTACAACGCGTCCAGAGGATTGCGACAGACGCGAGTCCAAGGTCAGCGCCAACAATCTTCGACTGGAAGAAGAAGTGTTTGATAACGCGTTCGCCGATGACAGAGCAGGATCCACGGAGAAAGGCATTCAGAGACCAGTGGCCCAGACCTCTTTTAGACGCCTGGTTGGTGAGTGCTAAAATGATTTGAGCCGATACCGGAAGCAGGGTCTAGCACGCAAGAACGCGAACGGCGCGCTGGCCGGCGCCGTCTGTAGTCTATGGCGAACAAACCTCACGGGAAGTTCACGCAGCTGCCGGCGATATACACTGACGTTGCGTCGGCTTCGAGATCGAATTGGTACGTATATTCACGCCAGCGACTGCTTCATGTCAGTGCGGGAAGTCAATTGCGATTGTCTAGAAGTTATCAGATTGCGTTGGCAAAGCTAGATAGGGCTTTTTGGCATGTGCAAATATTGCACTTCGTGGAAGCGTGCGGGGACATGGCGGGGTTCTTGGTCTTGACTTTGGAGATGCAGTATTGGCAATCCCTCCGGACGCGGAGACTCATCCTACGGCATGCGAGGTTCGTGTGCGGGCGTCGAGCTGTCCTTGTGGTCCAAACGGCGTAGCTGGACACCGGCGTGAGACTGGCAGTCTCAGATTGCATCAGCTTTCCTGCGAGGCTGATGTGAGGTGAGACCGAAGAGTAATCTGTCGGATTTCCATGAAGCCGTGGCCGAAGAGCAGCACTACTGTAGGAGGTAGAAGCAGCTGGGCGCTCACACACAGAATCACAAATTCGAGAATTGAGGCCGAAGAGAGGACAGCCATTCACGTGCCTTACGAATCATCGTGACCCTGGTGAGGCTCTGCGGAAGGACTCTCGGAAGTGCTCGAGCCAGTCAGCAGCCCTAGCTTCGCGGTTCGTCCGAGGTGATGTCAAGGAGTGTCGCGAAGTTTTGAGACAGACACACATAGCACAGCAGAGCATAGCAGAAGCTGCCCTAGCACGATATCAACAATCACACACCATGGCATCTCGTCGCCTCGCAACACAACTCCTCCGGGCCTCTCCCCGCCCAAATCTCATCCCATTCCTCCGAAACAGCTTCCCACCATCTCGCATGCAGCGACAACAACCCAAACACCTCTTCTCCACAACTTCTCCTCTCCAAAACGCATCAACTCCACAACCACCCGAATACCTCGACGCCAATGAACGCCGCATCTTCGACATCCTAGTCCAAGACCTCTCCCCCACCAAACTCGAAGTCCAAGACATCTCCGGCGGCTGTGGATCCATGTACGCATTGGACATCGTATCGGAAGCCTTCAAAGGTCTCCCCGTCATCAAACAACACCGCCTCGTGAATAAAGTCTTGGGAGAGGAGATTAAGAAATGGCATGGAGTGCAATTGAAAACTAAAGCGCCGTAAGCGCGCAGTGCAGGCAAGCATGCAGAATGTATGCGCGAGTCATGGCGGGAAGCTGTGATGAGCTGATGTGGCGCATGATATGAGTTGAGCCACTTTGGCGGTCTGTGTCAAGGTTATCGATTCCTGCTTCTGCATCTTCTGCTCCATATCCTATGGGAGGAGATGTAGGGTACCTTACGGCTTTACGGGCAGGGAGATTTATCTCATCAGCTGAACAAGTCGCTGCCAATGGGCCCAGGAGAGAAAAGTGTCTACCAGCGGAATTCCTCAAGACCAACCAAAATCATCCATTGACGGCTCAACCACGGCCACAGTGTGATATCGCGATCACGCAAGCACGAAAACCTCTTCCATGCCCTCCGCATGACAGATGATACCATACCATCCGGCACATTCACGAGAGTTCAACATCGCATGGCATATAACGCACCTCATCGCGCTGTGCTACACCGCGGCTGAAACTTCTAAGCACGCGCGCATGCACGCACAGCAAGAATCTATGCTTCATGTCGGCAAGTCCTAGCTTCGCAGATCGGTTGATGGCTGGCGTGAAAGCGGAGAGCTCTCGATGGCCGGCCGACAAAATGTGATTGATGCTTGTAGCTTCAAATCACAATAGCTGAAAGCACACCGCTCATTCTATAGGGAAGGATGCAGCTTCTTGGCTGTTAGAGCTTCGCGGTTATGGCTCTACATGGAGGAAATTGCGGCAATGGAATGTGCAAGCAGGATTGTTGCTGCGGTATACAGTCCATTGAACTTGTAGTCTACGTTAGCGTCTGTATTATCAAACTCTACCCTCACATCACCTCATGCATATTCCGCGGTATACCAGTGTACTCACGTGGAAATTTATCATTGCGGTGAAGCTTGTGAGTTCGAAGCAGATAGGCGGTCTGGCATGAAAGTGATTACTTCGCTGAGCGATACTGCGGGTGTTGCTTAATCTGCGATGATAACGCTGCAGAGTGCAGAGCTACTGTCCATACCAAGGTAATGCTCTATGCAAGATCGCCCTATCCTTTGGCACATGCACAACGTGAGCGAGCTCCTGTGGCTTTGATTACAACCCCCGGACTTCGATCTTGTTGATCTCCACCTTTGCCTTCTCCCACTCTTCCAGACTGCGTTTCGACCACTCGACGTGCGCTTTGGCGAAGTTGAGCTAATTCCCACGTTAGTGTGCGGAATGCAAGAATTTGAGCAAGCATTGCTCACCATGTACATCCGCAAGTCATCTTCCTTCGTCCCTTGGAACCGACGAAGATCTTGCAGCACACCTGAACTGGCATCCTTGACGTCCTTCTGCGAGACTTCGAGTGCCTGCTCCAGCTGTGAAAGGCTCTCCTTGGTCTTGCCCAGATCATCTCTTCGAGCGCGCTCCGGATCTTGGTCTGTAACACCTTGTATCGTATGGGAGACGCGACCAAAGATCTTGTTCACGATACCACTTGGGCCTCGCTTGTGGCCACCGCTACTAGCGGATCTTGTCGGCGTGTTGCCATATGGTTCCTGAGAGCCGCCTTGCTCCGCGCTTGGAAACGTCTCGCCCTGAGTAGGCGGGAAGTCGCTGTCAACTGAAGCATTGTCGCCATCGCTCGTGCCAGGTCGGTTGCGATTGCTGCCACTGCTCGCGCTTCGTCTTGGTGTGTTTTGCATTCCGGAAGAAGTCATGTACTGCTCGATGCGCTTCGCCTCGATCTCACTCTGTTCGAGCTGAGCCAGCCTAGTCTTCTTCCTCTCAAGCTCGTCGCGGGTCATCTCTTCTTGGACACGCTTCAGCACCCGATACTTGAGCACACTTCGCACAACACCTGCAAACTGGGCGCTCTCTCGCATTGGCTCAGCGAAGCCAGCACTGAGTGCAGAAGTCAAGTCGCGTGACTGTATGTAGGTGAAATCGCAAGCTTGTCCAGCTTTCTCAATGGCATGTGCCACGCTGGTCGACTGTTCCGAAAGTGAGAAGGCGTTGTATCGTGCTCCGAGATCCATCAGGTCCTCACCAAGGCTGGTAAGGTGGCGCAACAAACGTGCATTGACTTTCTCCATTGAGCCTGTCAACAGCGTCTCCAGCTCCTTGGAGCTGTTCTCAAAGGAGGAGAAGTAGGGATCCAACTCAGTTTCGCTCAAGGTCTGATTCAGAGGTGGAAATCGTGCAAACTGGATCTGTGGAGTCGAATGTGCGGCGGCTGATGGGACTGCCGCGTTGCGGGGGGGAGAAGTGGGTGTGCCTGAAGCAGAAGAACCAGATGACGAGCGCAGCTTTGCGTTGGCGGATGGGATGGGCAACCACTGGTGGGCAGTGGATGGGTTGGCCGGATCGAGAGGTGGTGCTTTGAGGTTGTTCTTTGGTATGCTGGCAGCTGGATGCGAGTGTAGCACTTCGTTCCAGCTCACGTTGGGGTCGAGGAACCTCCACCATACGCCGTCCTCCCGCACCTCTTTCATGCGCCTACATCTGTTCAAGAAAGTTGCGAGCATGCGGGTCCGTAGCTCGATGATACCCGCATCCTCCTTAGCTTTTGTAGGCTTCGCAGCATAGTCCGCGATGCTGTGCTTCTCTGGTATGGGCGGGATGACCAGCGTCGGATGCAAGTTGACCAGTGTTTGTCGCAGCGAGGCAAACTCTGAATAGCGTCTCCGCACTATGATCTCGCCGGTTCGTATTGTGTATGTGATGAAGCCCCCGCCGCCTTCGGTGTTCTTGCCTGCGTGGACAATCTCGATCTGTAGGTCGGGGTGCTCGTACAGGATCTGCTCTATCCTGCTGTCGTATCCTCCTTCTTTGGGCTGCACCTTGGGCGCCTTGATCTGGCTGTCGTCGAGATCCTCATCGCTCAAGTCGTTTGGTCGGGAGAGGAAGTTCGGCGGCTGATCGAGTGAGGAGCGGCCAGATGGTGGGGTCGATGGTCGATTGTATTCTTGGGGGAAGTTGTTAGTGGCCACCGCGCGGGAGAATGGATCATCTAGCTTCACGCACGATCTGTAGGCGACTGAATGTCGCTGGTCTCGGAGTCGCGACGCTCAAACGAGCCGTAGGGGTTGTTGTCCTCGTCGTCCCACATGTTGCCTGCCTGCCTAGCGCCGCCTGCTGCTGTCTGCCGTGCCCTGCTGCCCTGCGCTGAAGATGAACGAAATGCGCAGTGCCGCTCGCGTTCACGCTGCGGCTCGTGTTGTTCGGGGGAGTTTGTTTGTGAGGCCCAAACAGATTGCTGGGCGAGCTCCCGCAGCTGTGGTTGACATGCTGCACTCAAGGTTCCTTCCGCCAACTCGTGATGACATGCGCCGAGACTTGGAGAAGTGAAGGGAGATCGCTTACCTTCGCCGGAAGACGGACTTTCTATCGTCGCCAGCCATACTTCGCAGCCTTCCATCGCCAGAGACTTACCGTCGGTCGTGTCGAGTGAAATGTTCATGTTGGTGAAGCAGTGAAGGTGACTGTACGTGGAAGAGAAAAGCCCTCAGATCGAGGCGCCACAGCGCGTTGAAACAGAAACGCTCGCAGAGCCGCTGCATGCAGGAGCAAACAAGGCCTCACTCGCGCTCTTCCTCGACGCCAACTTCACGGCTGCATCGTCTTCTGCTGCCAAAATGGGCTGAACAACCTCTCACAGCCCTTGCCATTCACCTCAGAGACATCCGCAAACAGCATGAATGACAGTTGAACGAACGCAATGTGGAACATCTTGGGTGAAGGTCACAAGCATGAATGCTGCCAGCACCGATGGCTCGTCAATATCACCAGATGCCGCAGCAGAGGCGAGGCGTGATTCCAAAGATCCCGCGCATCGCACTGATACCTCTTCTATCGACGAGAAGCGATCCCAGGCCACCGACATGTCCTCCGAGCCATATATAACCCCGGCCACCCCAGTCACGGACCGCGATGCAGGCATCGGTTCTTCTCGCTCCTCGACCGAGGCGTCCGTCTCGGGGTCAGAGGCCGCAGCTTCGAAACCCGCCATGCTCTGGGAAAGTGTTGCTCCGGAGTTCTCAGATGTTGTGCCGGCTGCTGGAAAGGGGCTGCCTCCGAGGCTTTCCAGCTTGTACACCTACCGTAGCTTTGGTCATCCTCATGCTACACCTCATCACTCGGTGAACGCTTCATTCTCGGAGCCCTTCTGGTATCAGTACCCAAAGTGGGCGACATCTGGCAACCGTTTGCGGTACGATCCCTCGCTAGACAAGTTCTCGTACTACCTGGCGTCCCCCACTCCGTGTTCGTACAACGGAAGCTCGTCGCGGACGGGTCCTGTACCACAACTCATGGAAGGTGTATCAGGCTATCGAGAGTCTAAGGAGCCCGTGGATATTTACCTTGGTGAGACCTTCGTTCAAAGAGTACCACTGAGGCTGCTGCTACGGTTTTCCACGGTAGCACGGCGCCTGTTCAACCTTCAAGGCCCTCACGCTCGGGACACAAGCTATCATAGTATTGAGCCGTCGTTATCGAGATTACGAAATACGCCCTCCAGCAACAGCGAGTGTCGACGTGCACTCCGAACAGATACACCCAAGTCCAACACACCAAAACACATCATCCTGGATCTTGACACCCCGCGACTTCCCTCAACAAAAGCCATACGATCGATTATTGAATGGATGCAAATCGTCGAGCCAGCCCCATCGGGAACCCGTCTCCCGGCATTTGCTCCCGGCACTCTGTCCCAGATGCATATATCCGACCTCATCGATCTCTACCAAGCCATATTGGTCTTTGACCTTCGACCTCGACCTACCTGGCAGAACCTCTTCGATGAGCTCAAACATCGTGTCACCCAGAAGAAGCCCACTGTCACCTTACTCAAGCACTTGCGCTTGTCGTTACCAATAAGCGACCCCATCATGACACAGGCCCTCACTGCCGTGATGAGACATCGAAATCATGGGGCGTATTTGTCCGGTGGTGGATGGGAAGCAATGCGACATTTCCTTTTCGCGAGTGGCGATGATGTGCTTGGTGCAAACGCGGAGGAGCTTTTGGCGAGGCATGATGACGACTATGAGCGAAAGTTGGCGGAACGAGAAATCTCGGCAGGTCATGATGGGGCCGTGCAACAAACGACAAAGTGTGAGGAAAGCGATGATGTGAGTAGCAACGCAGTTCCAAATCGGAGAAGACGGAATCGAAGAGCACAGCAATCGCGAGGGAAGATTGAAGGAGCTCGATCAAAAGACAGTCCTCAGTGAGCGTATTTTCGTTTCTCAGCTCCAAATATGAAAGCTGATCGTTCATTTTGCGTGGGTATACTATGTACCATTTCATCACGCCTCTAGGCTAGCCAGCCAGCGCCTTCTATGCTTCTCTTGCTCTCTTGTCATGACCCTTGCATACACAATCAAGTTACATAGGTTGCGCGCGAAAGGTCTAGTCTTCATCCCAGTTGGCATTAGGTTGCGGCGGCTTGGGCCCACCCGCCTGTCTCGCCACAATGATTTGATCAACACTGAGCACCGTCCTCGCGGCTTCAGTCGCAAGTTTGATCGCCCAGCTCTTCGTAACCATGAGATCGAGAATGCCCTCGTCTTCGGCGTCCAGCGTTCCGCTACCGGATGACCCGCTGGTATCGAGATCCACGCCAATGGCTGGGACATCCTCCTCCTCGCTGTCGGAGTTCGGTTTGCAAGATCCGTCGCGTTGAGATTGTTGTGCGTGAGCAGTGTACAATCTGGCGAGGACTTCTGTTGCGTCGAGACCTGCTGACTCGGCGAGTGTGCGGGGGATGACTTCGAATGCTTCGGCGTATTTTCTTATGGCGTATTGTGCGAGGCCTGAAGTCTTGTCTGCAAGCGCTGTGATGCGCTCAATGAGTTGCATCTCTGTTGCGCCGGCTCCTGGGACTAATCTGGGATCTCTGGTGATGGCTTTGACGACGTTGACGCCATCGTCGACTGCTCGCTCGACATCGTCGAGGTGGTTTTGTGTTGCGCCGCGGAGGACCAGTGTGGCTGTCCGTGTCTGTTCGTTCTCTTGTCTGAAGACTGTGACTCGGTCACCGCCGATTTCCAGCGTTTCAACGATGTCGATGCTGCCCATCTCGTCTGGCATTGGTGCTCCGAGACGTGCCAGTGGTGTCGCGCCAATGACACGGCATAGACGTCGGAGCTCGAATTTCGACAGAACTTTGATCACCAGAATGCCGAATCTGTTGAGGTAGTGCATCGCCAGTTCTCCCACAGTCGCACCAGCCACGACCACGCGAAGTCCAGAATCATGCAGTTCCTTGATCGCATTTTCCATCTGTGACTCCTCGCCTTTGGTGAAGTTCAACAACTCCTTGCTGTTCTTGATGAGCACCGTGCCCTTGGTCTCCGTTTGCGAAATGTCGATCGGACAGCTGAACACACCGACCTTCGCCTTTTGTGCCTTCTTCACAGTTCCATCGGGTTCTCGTCCAAACACCATACCCTTCACAACCCTGCTCTGCTCCAATCCACCCCCCATAATCTTCACAACCCGCACATTGTCCACATTGAAGTTGTAAGGGTTCTTCGGCAGAACAGCAAGCACAGCCTCCGCAACCAAATCAGCCAGGAATTCCTCGTTCCCGCTCTGCTTAGCCGCGATGACAGTCTTCAACGCCTTCGCCAACTCTTCCTGATTCCTGATGTCCTCCACCTTATCAATCTCCAATTGCTCCAGCGCCTCCAACGCTGCTTTTCCAGCTCTTTCGTATCCTTGCACAATCTCACTCGTCTTCAAGCCCATTCTGATCAACTCTTCCGCCTTTTTCAACAGTTCTCCCGCAAATACAATCACCATGTTCGTCGCATCTCCCATTTCCGCTTCTTGTTGCTGAGACGCCATAACGAGGAGTTTCGCAGCGGGGTGCACAACTTCGAGTTCGCGAAGAATGGTTGCGGCATCGTTGGTCAGGATCATTTTTTGGAGGTGGTTGATCACGATTTTGTTGCGGCCATAGGGACCTAGGGAGGTCTGGACTGTCGAGGCAATTTGACGGCAGGCATCGATGTTGCGGATTACGGCCCCGTCTTCTGCATCGTAGCTGCGAGAACACTGTTAGCTGTTTGTTCTATGTCGCTTGGGAGGTTTGACTTGTGCTGCGTACTTTTGATAGCCGGGCTTGAATAGCCCAGCATTGGGCGCACCTGGTATTGAGAGCGACATGTCGTTATTTGAGCAGCTTTTCTCAAGTTGCGGTGGTGTCGAGTAGGCGATGTGCTGTTTCCCAAATTTTGGGCGAGCTTAGGCGCGTCTGCCTTCTGCCGCCGCCGCCGCCGCCACGAGAAAGCTTTGTGCCTCAGGCATCAGTACTCCAACATATCCAAATCTAATCAAATCAAATCAACATGTGTCTACGAAGCGGAGAAGCGGTCTCTTGTCAATCGGACGAACAGACTTGATATGGAACGATACGGAGGAAAGATGCGCTGGGAGACTTCTGGCTGATTGACCATATCTTGCATGACAGAAGAGGAGAGCAACCCAAGTCACTTAATTGGTATGCTGAAGTGGATCGTGCGAGTGAGACATTCACGAGTATTGTGATGATTTGGAGTGAAATCTCTCTTTCTTGCGGCTTCATCTGTACATTGCCAAACAGCCCCATGTGTCTACGCGAAGGCCTCGTTTTCTTCTTACGTGCAAAAATGCGACGACAACGCCATCGCTATGCTTAAGTCATGTCCTCCCATCCGCTACAACGCCTAGTATGTACATTCCGTCCCTCTTTCTGTCATCTACAGCGTTCTCCACCAAAGGGTATCTGTGCCGGCGTTCGGCTGAATCTCAATTAAACGGTACGTAAGTCAGTACTTGTTTCTTCCTCAAAGTGCTCTGTTGCGAACGCTCTATCTTCTCATGCTGGGACTCTTCTCTCGTGGCCCTGGGTTTCGTGGACTTGGCGTATTGCTCCTGTGGCTTTTGTTCAACGTCGTAGTGCACCGAGGGTGCGTACGGTGCTTTTGATGACAAGTCGACCTGTACAGGAATTTGCTTCGACAGTATTTTTCGCACATGCATAACGTGCCCCTGAGACTCTTCTCTCGTTCTCACGGGCTCTGTGAGTTTGACATGCTGCTCCGGGGTCTTATCTGGGAGTTCGTTGTGCAGCAGTGGAGAATATGCTGCCTTTGACTCGGCTCACGTTCTCATCGGCTCTGCAAAATCGTCGCGCTGTTCCTGGACTCCAATTGTCGCGCCTTCATGCAGTAGTGGCGTGTACGCTAGCTGCGAAGTCTCTCTTGTTTTCGTGAGCCCAGAGTCGTGCTGCTCCACGAGCATATCTCCCTGGTGTTCACGCAGCAGTGGTGCGAACGATGCCTTTGACTGTTCTCTCGTTTCCGGAAGCGCAAAGGGCTCGACGTGCGGGCGCTGCTGCTGCTGCTGCCCATCAGTTGTGTCGTCGTGGAGCAGTGGTGTATATGCTGCCTTCGATGAAGGGTTGCCTGATAGATCTTTCGGGAGCTTGCCGTTATTGCTCCTCAGTAGTGCGAGATACTGTTTGAGGGATGCACGTTGGCCGCCGGGAATTGCAGGGTTCGCTTTTTTGAACTGCCGGTACTGCCTTGCCCGCAAGCTTTGAAACACTGCAGTGGTCTTCTGCCTCTCACCGAACCTCGTGCGTAGCCATTCGTTACGAAACGAGGCTCGAGCGATGCGCCGGCAGCGTGACCGGGCTCGGCGGGCCGTGCACATCTGAGAGACTGGCTTGTTCAAAATCGTGGAATTCTCGCCCGATCTCCTCTTGTAGTATTCACGCTCGAGCTGCACAAGGTACTGTCGTTCCTCCTCACTCGATGCTTGCTGATAGCGTGCCGCTAGACGCAAGACGGCGACAAACTTGAATCCAAGGCGTCTGGCATCGTTCCGTTGAACCATGCGCTGGTGTATACAAAGCACCCGCACTGTTTTCAATCGACGTAGAGTCATCGGGTCTACTGATTTTCGTTGACTTCGAGGTAGATGTGGAAATCTTTCGAATGCCTTTGGACTGGTGCGCAAACGATGCAAGAACTTGCGAGTGATCCGCATCTTCTCACCTAGAACCTTGCGCACGACCCATATAATGCCCTTGAGGTGCTTGAGTGCCTTGAAGCCCTTCAAGAAGACAGTCATCGTGACAATGTCAGGTGGATCGTGGCTGCCCCATCTGTCCCTACAAACGAAGCTAAGTAAGTCGATGCCGAGAGCAGGCTCATGATTGTCAATCAAGAGATTAGCAGCTGACACGCCCACGTAGTGCGATACTGGCCAGCCGTTCTGGGCATTCGCAAGATAGTACTCCATCACTTTATCTCGTAACTTTGCAAGGTCTCGCTTGTCCTCGCGACGCATCATTCGCATTTCTCTGATGAGGATCGGCGCTGAGGCGCAGCTTACATTGAATCCGGCGTCTTGCGCTGCCAGCATGATTTGCTTGGCTCCATCGATCGCACCGTGGTCCAGACGGATGCGTGCCTGCACAGCTACAGACAGCGCCAAAGGTGACGAGGGACGTCCAGTTGGCCCAAGAGATTTCTCGTACAGGTCAAGGACTTCCACGAATCTATTCGCGGAATACTCCACGACCATGTCTGAGACCTGCTTACGTGCAACCACTGAGCTTTTAAGACCAGAGTATCCGATCTTCTGCTGTCCAGAAAGCGCGCCAACGCGTGTTGGAAGGCCACTGTTATCTTGCTTATTACTCTCCCTCTCGCGCCTGTGCGCTTGGAGATGTCCCGGAGCCGACTGCGTGGGACCAGCCATGGCTTTTGCGACTGTTTCGCGATTAGCTGAAAACGCGTCTAGTGTAGTCCGAGCTGTCTCTTCATTTCGCGGACTGAGCTCCAATGCCGCATCGTCTTCCGCAGCGTAGTAGTCTTGAATGACCCTTTCGAAAGGCTCGATGGCACCGTCTTCACTAATTTCGGCCATAAGATCAGGGCTCTCTGCTTCCGCAAGAGCGCCTTGTCTGCTCCCGGGTGGTGAGTCGTTGGGGTAGCAGCGCACATTCCCTTCAAAGGACGAACGCAGAGCGTGCACATCGTGCTTCGCATCCGCATTGGGCAGCGGATCCTCACGGGCTTCTGACGTCTGCTCTTTCTGCGAAGACCGATACTTTTGAATACCTGCCCGTGTTTGCAGCTGGATCCTTCCGATCGGCAAAGGTATCATTCCGCTGGCCTCCGTGACGCGCTGCAAATTGATCTCGGCTGCGAGCTGTACGGCATGTTGATATTTGGTGTCCAACTCTCTCATATCGTAAGCAATGGCCTCTTTGACTATGCCCCTCAAGCTGCCTGCTTGCAAGTAAGGCACAGCCCTGAGTAACCGTCGGGAAAAGTGCATGAGCAACGTGTGCGGTGTGCGAACCTCACGATAATGATGGCGGACCATTGTCGTCACCGTATCTGCATCCAGAATGAACTCGACCCCAAGAGATTGCATGTAATGTAGCCAGTCTAGAATCAGGCTGGGCTCGTCCGGTGTCATTTCAGATGCTAACTTCCGTAGCATGGTCCTCGCGGTCGCCGCAGTGGGAGCAAATCCTACACGTGCCACCAAGCCAGATATAAAATCCCAGGTCTCAGCTGCGCTGTGTCGCTGTCCATATCTCATGACAGCATGACTCAATCGGGTCGTTGCGACTTTGTCGTTGGCGATCGAAAGCTGCGAGTCTGCAGCCGTCGACACTAACGTCGCGAATGTCTCCCAAGAATTCTTGGTGGCCAATGTCAAAGCCGCCAACGAGAATGAATCAGCTGATTCAAGGCGGGTAATCTGTGCGGATGACAGAATCTGAAGCCCGCGATCTGGTTGACCAGCCAAATTACAGATCTCAATTAATGCCACCTCAGGAGGTCCAACTGAGCCAGCCCAGACCTGATCATCGATGAGATGAGCTCGGGATTTTCTGAAATTCTCGTAGGCCGCAAATACGGCCGGAAGACTGCGAGTACTCTGCCACACCTCTTTCAATTGCGCATCCGCTTGGGCAAAGACGATCTCGTCCTTTCGCGGCTGGGCCAGCCCGCTGTGGAGCTTTTCGAGCAGCGCCATTGGGGGTTCCGCCATCGCGAAACATGCCATAGCCAGCGAAATTTTGCAGTTTTCATGGATGAAATCAAGCACGGCGTGTTGCCCATTTTCTGCCTCTGCTAGCCGTCTGCAGATTGGTTCTAGCAGATCGATTGACCTTGTTTTGCTGGCAAGCGCTGCTATATGGGTCAAACGGCGGCCAAAACGTGAGTTCCCGTGTTCCGTATCTTGAAAGAAGCCGTATCCCCTTAACCACAGTTGCACAGAACATGCGAGCTTCTTACCTTTGATAGAGGACTTGATGCACTGATCGACAAGCTTTTCATACTGGGGTTTCGACTCGTCGCTCACGGTCGTACTTTCGAGGACAGAAAAGACCAGGTTGTCCGCCAATTGATGATCGCTATGCTTACAGAGCGTTTCGCGCCGTGTAGCGAGCTCTTGCACTAAAAGCTCGCTGTCGAAAAGCTCGATGTAGGCCATGGAGATCTGTTTCTTGTCCACGATCCCGCCAGAGAAGCTAGCAATGCCCTCTACTACTGCAAGCTGTGCTCGCATACGGAGAGCGTCTTCTTGCTGGGTAAATATGGGCATCTTGAACAAACTCCGGTAGAGCAGAAGAACGCTGTCCATGGGCGCTCGGGGCTTTTGTAAGAATCGGCGACATGATCCACAAATCATGAGAATCAGCTCTGGTGACAAAGCATCGAATTTGGCCAGCCACTTCATCAATTGCTTCACTTCTAACCTCAATCCACACAATGCAGAGAGATGCAGGAGAGACGAGGCCATGTGTTTCCAATGCTGATCCGCACCTGCTGCTCCGACTCGTGCTGCAGAGACGAAGAATTTATCCACTTCCCAGATAACATCTTTGGCAGCTTCGTAGGTATGGTCAATGCTGGGTGGACTGACTCGCGATGACCGCTGAAAAGCCTCTAGGGTGTGCAGCCTCGGGGGTCGAATTGGCCTTTGGCGATCTTCTGGACCATCGCTGCGAGTTTTAAGATGGTCAAGACCAAGATGTATTTTGCGAATGATGCCTTGTGGTGCCGGTACAGAGCGGACAATGCTAGCATGCGTCGCTGATCCCTCAAAATGCTTGTAAGGTGCATCTCCACTTGCGCCGGAGGCGACTGAAGTGGTCCTGTCTTCCACATTCTCACGGAGTTGGCGCTTAGACGATCCTCGCAATCGTCTTCGTGTCCGGCCAGCTTGTTCCGCTACTTGCGCATACCCTTTCTCCACGGCCGATGGCAATTCCGCAGCTTGCACTGCACGTTCCTCAAGCTCGATTCCACTGCCAACGTCGCCCTCTCCTGTTAAAATGGCATTCTTCTCGCGACTCTCGTCCGCAGACCGTCGTCGCCGATTCCGAACATGCTGAGGGCTCTGCCTGATCCTCTTCGCGTTATCCGCTATCTTCTGCACGACCAGCGTGCGCCGTCTGCGCTCCTCGGCGCATAGAGTTGCGACGCCCACTGCGGTTCCAGAAGAAATGTAGGCGAGTTGATAAAGGACCTTCAGGGCAGCCTTCGAAGGCACGGGTCGAGCGTTGCTGAACATTGCTGCAGCGCCATTGTGGGCTACTGATCAGCAGTGATGCATATGCGTTTGCGGAAGATTGATTCGGGTGTTGTGGGTGTTCGTGCGTAGTTGATAGTTTCCGAACCAAAATGCAAGCAGGTGGTGATGCATTGCATTTCTTCGGATACACGGTCGGAGAAACGACCGCGGAAGTCGGATAAGTCAGCCGTATTTGGTTCTGAGCCGGTGGCCAACTTCGTCACTCACAGCCGTCAGCGTCAGATGAAACAAAACATCGACAAGAGCAACAAGAGGAAATCGTTTTGATCCTTAATCTCGAATTTAGTGCTGCTATAATCATCGGTACACAGCCTATGCCGCCTGTCTGCGATGCAATACCTTCCAAGCGTTCTCGATTTGCACCATGCGTCTTCTTCGAACCCAATGTCACGTCACTCGAACGTTCCAAGACACTACCTCTCTTCCTTCTCGTACCAAGTGAAGGATAACCAGAGACTCTTGAAGCAACCGAACTGTACACGACAATAGCAACAATATCTCTCCTCTTGGTCTCATGCTGCCTTTCCCGAAAGAACCTTCCTCTGCTCGAGAGTGAGATACCCCTTCAACCAGTCGTAATCTTCTCTCGACCACTCTTCCATAGGAAGTGGGCGGAGTCCTTGCTGGTTCTCAAGTCTGAGGAAGACTTGCTGCTTGGATATGCCTTCTAGCTTGCCAGCAAGCTTCTGGTCTGTCCAGCTTCGTGGCGGCGCACCAGTAATCACTTCGTCGGGGTGTTGCGCAGATCCACTTTCAGGTAGAGGTGATTCGGTGTCTCCAACAGGGTTGACAGCTTGATGTGAGACTGAATCGTGTCTGATCGGCTGGGCATCTCGCTCACTCACAGCAGCGTCTCGAACTTCGTCAGCCTCTACTTCGGCACCATCGTTGACAGCAGCAGCAGCAGCTCTCTCATCTGCCACTTGAGAGGCAGCCGCTTGCGCAGTGGCTTGACTCCTGCTGAACAGCGTCCTCATATCCGCAAGGCTAACGTGCTCCTGAAGATAATCCTTGTCGGCTTCGGTAAGATCCGCAAGCTTGATTGTTGCCTGCGTTCGGTCACTCAAGCGCAGGACGTGTACTGACAGATGAGACACGCTCTCGAAGCGAGCGATGACTTCTTGCGCGGTCCATGAACGGAAAGCGTCCCAAGTGCCCAAGCTTCGCGATTTGGTGAGCGGCTTCCATGAATGGCCATCGATGTGTTTGCCATCCCTCATGCCGTTCAGCCACTTCTTGTCGTCGTCGTTCATGGCGTAGCGGGATATGGCGATCTGTTCATTGCTCGATCGTTCCAGTAACACCACAGTCGAAGGAGCAGTGTCAAAGAACTGGGCGTCCACGCCTGCGTCAGTCCACTTTCTGTAAAGGGATTTTGGAGATGGTGCTCGAAACTTGGCCAACAGTGACGGTTTTGCTGCTGGGGTATTGAGGCTCGAGAGACCGGCTGGTGTCTGCGCCTGCGGCGTAGCCGAACGTTGCTGTGGTGTTTGAGTTGGTCTTGAAGGTGTCGCCGGTCGTTGACTAGAGGCCGCCACATCCTTCGGAGTATTTGAGAACGTGGACGGAGTGGCGCGGAGCTTTGCAGGCGCGGTGTTGCTTTCCATGAGGCGAGCTTGTTTGGCTGGTCTGGGAGTTTCGAGCTCTGGCGATGCCTTGCGCTTTAGTGTCGTGCCCGGCGGTAAGCCGTCCTCTGTGTCGTGTTTGTTGACGGCACCATCGTTGATTCCAGACAGAACCTGTCGCTGCTCCAGAGGTACGTTCTGCTTGACCCAAGCCAGGTCGTCGTCCGTCAGATCAGCCAGCTTGATCTTGCGCTTGATCCCGCTCTCCTCGAGAATGAGGTGGACAGTCAGCAAGGTAACAGCTTCGAACTCAGCCCTGATGCTTTCAGCGGTCCAGGATCGGTTCGGGGTTCCGTGTTGGTTGTGAAGCTCAAAAAGGCTCTTCATGCCCGCCTCGCCTCGACGACGTGCATTGCTTGCATCGAGTAAGGGACCGGTGACCAACGTGTGATACATGTGATAGATTTCCTCGACGGGTTTGCTCAACATTCGCGAAAGAGGCTTCAGATCGACCAGCTCGAGATAGTCCGCGAAAGCACGATATTCCTCGGGCTTCCACTTCTCCCAGCAAGGTGGTTTGATCGAGAATGCATACGGATCACGGTAAACTACCTGTTCGAGCGTCGAGAAGATCGGAGTATAATGGTCTGCGTACTCGGGCAGATCGTAAAGTCGACGTGGGGTTGGTTGGAAGTTGGTAGGCCTAGCTGGCTCTGCTGGCGCTGTTGATGTGGCCGTCACTTCCTGAATTGAGTCATCATTTGGCAAAGGAGCCGGTGCAGGTGCTGGCGCTTGTGCTGGAGTTGGCGTTGCCTCAACGTCGTGCGCGACACTTGGTGGAGGCACTGAGGCTGACGCCTTGATTTCTGGGGTGCTGGGCATCTGTGGACGTTCTTCTTCCCCTCCTGAGTCAGAGGTGATCTCAATGGCTTCATTGATGGTCGCCATGGTGGCTGGAAATGTTGTGCGCGCGGTCTGGTAGTGTGCAAGTGAATTGTGAAGGCGACGATGATCGTGGAATTGCGAAGGTTAGGCGGAAATGTGAAAGGTGCAAAGAGAAAGCAAACGGCGAAGTAAGCTGAAGACCGGCGGCATGCCGGCTAATCGTTTATTCACGTACAATAGGAGCTCCTTCCTATTGACGTTGTTCAGACCGCATTGTTGGTGACGAGATGCAGCAACTCACAATAGGCACAATAGCTAGACCCTATTCTTCTTCGGCTGATGGAAACGCTCGCGGCACGCGAAATGTAGTTCGCTACTGCCGGCGCGTGGTTGCTAGAATGTATGTTGTGGTGTTGGGCCGATTTCGAGCCGGAGTGCGTACTGGCGAGCGCGAAATGCAAGTCGTTCGGCTTCACGTGAAGTGCGGGCGTCTCGTGAAACTTGTGAAGATTGTATTTCGAAGCGCTTCGTGTGGTCGACCCTCATCGCCGTGCTGCCCTTCACTTCCGGCGAGAGCTCATCGAGGCACTTCAGAGCAATCGCTTGACACCAGCCGCGAAGCGCTCGCAGCTGGTCGCAAAGCCAAATGTGTTCGCCGCATTGAACTCGTAACAATTTTGCGCATAGTCCGGACTCGTTGTTGCGGCGCCGTCACTCAGCAGGACAACATCGTAGCCTTTGCTGAAACAATCCGTGAGCGTGCCGCCAACGCACTGATCGGTATTCACACCGGCCTACGGATAGTCAGCTTCGCTCAGTCGACTCTACACAAACGCCGTTGCGAATGCTTGCGTGCCACCATCTCCGAAGGGCAGTGGGCCAAGCAAAAAATCCGCGAGAGAAGAAAGATGCCACTCACGAAGAACAAGGTCCTGGTTCCTTCTTGCTTCAAGAACCGTTCAAGTGCCGTATCAACGCCCCACATCCCACTCATCCTGTTCTTGTGAACCCAAACATCCGGCAGCTTGCCCAACTTCCCGCCTTCTTCATAAACCTGGTCGAGTGGCGGGAAGAGCGCAGCATTCCCAACTGTCCCTCATAAGAACCCTCCCACCCTCGATATCTTTCCCAGTCTCAGGATCTTTCACAAGGCCGATATCACTCCCCACACCTTTGTGCCTCCTACTCCCTTTCGTTCCATGCTTGTCCACGCCAAAAGACACATCTATGCCATCAAATCTCTCCTTCCCACTGCTATCAACAGTAGCTTCAAACCCGAAAGCTCTTTTCACAGCAGGCGGCAGCTCATCAACTTCTTGCTCTGTCAAACCCCAATTGACCCATACCACTCTTATACCGTGTTTCCTGGCCGCAGGAATGGCATGTTCGATCAGCTGCTCTGCTGCAGAGTGTCCAGCTCCTTGGCTTCGCCCAAGTGCAGGCGAGAGAAAGTAATTCTGCATGTCTATGATGACCAGAGCGCTTTTCGCAGGGTCGATCGTGATCGGCGAGGCGGTCGTTTCGATCGTAACGCTCGGGTGCACGGGAAGTGAAGTCGCTGTGGGTGGGTGTGTAAGGTCGAAACCTGACTGAGACGAGAAGAGCCAGAAGTTGTCTGTGTTGCCAATCACGGCTTTATGATGCTCGTCTTGGCCATTGTTCATTGACATCGTGGCGGCGGGCTTTGTGTGAAGCTAGAGAATCAGTAAGGTAAGCTATTGAAAATGATATCTTGGAAAGAACGAAAGAGAGACAATGCCAGTGCGGTGGGGGCAGAAGATATATGCTAATCTCAGGTACATTTCTTGACAGCATATCGTATGTAATGCATGTTATTCGCAGGGCATGCGATAAGTGTGAGAGCTTGAGAGCTCCAAATGTGGAGAACTTGTGAACTTGGACTGCCGCCTTTGAACTCAATTGTCGGATGCCCGGCTAATTTGGATGTCTATACACTGTCGGACTCGTCGTTCACGTCTCGGCACCTGTTCTGAGCGCATAGCAGCAGATCTTGGGTGTACTATATGGCGAACATACCTGAGCAACACTTATCATTCCCAACTTCCAATAGTGGTCTGTTCCCACACCAGGACTCAATAGCTGCTTTACTTTCTTATTCTTGGTAGTCGCTGCCAGGTAGCATTTCACGTCCCTTTTCAAGGATATCCTTCAGATACTCGTAGACGGCGAAGGTGACGGCCTGCCCAGGTGCAACACGTGCGACACGAGGTGTGATACCCATCCAGAAAGCTCGTGCACCTTCCTGCTTGAACATCTGCGATGCGATAGTTGTAATACGACTCATAGCGGACTGTCCTGGCTCGGCTGGTGTTCGCTGGAGACGCGTCTTGATCGTGTCGATTGGGGCATTGCAGAACGGTCCAACAGCACCTGAGATCAGTCCAATTCCGGCAGTCGTATAGCCCGGTAGGGGTTTCGTGGGATCATCGCTCCTTTTTTGCATGATGTCCTTGAGCTCTGTATACGCCGTGAAGTTTGCGGCCTGGTTCGTACCTTGGCGCAGGGCTGTGAGGGAAACTCCACGGTATAGGGCGCCAACTCCTTCTTCCTTGATGACAGTGTAGCACGCATGAGCAGCATTGCGGTACTTCGGTACGTCAAGCGGATCAGCCATGCTGTGGTGCTGAGCTTGCAGACGAATTTTCACAACCTCCATTGGACAGACTACGGCAACGGCTTCCGTCACACCTGCTGCCAGACCAGCTAGGAAATTGCCACTTCCTTTAATTGTACCGTCTTCGTTTGCGAGGAGCTGCTTGTACCATTCGTAACTCGTGAACCGGATGGCCATCTTTGGAACGATACCCGTGAGGACGGCACCCAAACCCTTGTACAGACCAAGAGGTGTTTCTTTACGAGCGATCTCCACACCAGTCTTAATGAAGCCGCGTCTCTTTCCACCTCGTTGTTGCCGTTTTGACAGCTGCATTCGCACCTTGATTGTATCGAGTGGGTGGCACGCCAGGGCCTCCATCATGCCGGCTCCTCCACCAGCTACGGGTCGTGGTTAGCGATTGGCCAACTGCTGCTGATGTCCTTACCAATGAGATTGGTGGCTGCTGAGGCAGGTTTGCGGCCACCTGGGCCTGCTGTGCTTTTGGCAGACATTTCAGACGCGGGCTACTGTATAACAGTGTTTGTAGTCTATGGTAGCATCCAACGGAGGTGGAACCTGTTCAAGTCGTCTGCAGGCAGGCGCTGATGGATGCTGAGCGCGTGAGCCAGAAGTATGACTATGGAAGCAGTGAATCGAAGATTGTGAGCGTGCAGAGAGCTCGAAATTGTCGCATGAGCTTGACCGGCAGGCCGAGGAAGTCATTGCAACCTTACGTAGGTTGGCCAAGCCTGGGTGCTAGTCGCGTCGACGCGGAGAGCTCTCCAGATTCTGGACGAGCGGAGATGGACCTCGGCCACAGTAGCTCGGGTGATCACGGGTTCGAGCGCTGAAAGGGAGTCCTCGGAAGTGAGGCCGGCGCGCCATGTGAAAGAACCAAGTAGTCGCAAGGCTCACGCCCGAGGGCGAGCGCTGTTCAAACAGTTGCTCATAGCTGTGCCAGCGTTCTGCCGACGTGCCTGACGCATATGACGCTGATGAGCTTTCATGTGCAGACCACTAAAGCTAGCGACAAGGTTCAGTGGAGCAGCGGGGACATCCTTTGCCGAAACCAGCACGTGTCAAGGCTCCCTGTGCTTCGTGATATCAAATTTGCGAGCAGTGTTTCGATCACGCGGTACGCTCGAAGAGTTGAAAGTGCAGCGAGACCAGTTCCCCTCCAGACTCTTGCTGAACAGGATTCTCCTCGACTTCCTCCTGCACAAATTCCAGCAATCCTTCGTGCGTTGCACAGCGCCATTCGTCCTGACCTTCGCCCAGATCGATGGGGAAAAATGTGTCGCAGTCGTAGTCCTTCTCGATGCGAGTCAGGAGAATCCGCTGCAGTTGTGGAAGCTCTAAAGCTGCTTTGTAGATGCTGCTGCCACCAATGACGAACGCACGGCCAACTGGCAGCGACTTGCCAGCCTTGATCGATTCTTCCAGTGTTTGCAGACCAGAAAGGATATCTGAGGCAACGACTACATCGTCCGGTATAGGTTGCAATGAAGCTCGGTCTTGTGAACTGATCACGATGTGCGTCCGGTCTTTCAGTGGTCGAAACTTGGGCGGAATGCTCTCCCAAGTCTTGCGGCCCATGATGACCAAGTTCTGGCGCGTGCCTGACAGCATGGTTTCCTTCAGCTTATCAGACTGCAGCGAGCCAGTGTCTTTGGGCACAGGTACACGCTTTGTGACGCGGGCGAAATAGGCCATGTCCTTCTTCAGCATTGGCCATGGTAATCCGCCTGCTCTTCCGATGCCATTCTTCGTCGTGGCTGCGACGATGATTGTCAGAGGAAGCTGTGTGAGTGACATGCTTTCCGCCATGAGATCTGATGTGGAAATGGCGATACGTTTTGCGTTGCAAAATCCACGAGATGGAAAGTCCGCCACACGAAAATGGCGCGTGTGGCCCGTGCCGAAGTCCAGCTTGAACCTTTGCCCGATAGCTCCGTCCTACATCTGACATTGGACCTTCGATCTACACTCGATGCTACAGCAATCCTTGAAGCGAGTCGTGGCCGTCTCGTCTTCGGCTCTGAAGTCCGACGCACAATGCAACATCTGCGCGTGCGGATGCGGGACCACATTCGGCAGCAATGGCGGCTCCGTTCGATGGTCAAGTTGGAGAAAGAGTCCTGCGGCGTGGAGGAAGATAGACGGCCTTCGTCTAAGAAAAGGGAGCGACGAAGGCCCCAAAAGAGTGGTACAACTGCTAAAACGTGATCACGAAAGAGGGTACTTCAGCACGGGTCCGGAGCAAGTGGCAGGGTTCATCAAGGCATTTCACGCTCTTCAGCCCAACCTTCGCAGCTCGACCCCGGTAGACCCAAGAAAGATGCGCGAGATTATGGATGCACACGATCTGTTGGATAAGGACTGCTGGGAGATTCCGAACACTCTCCTCACGGTTGGAGACAAGTACGATCGCAACACTGCCAAAAGGATGTTGCTATCCATGTCTCGTGCGGGCGTGGTGGAGGCCACGATCAGAATAATGGCACACGTTCTACTTGAGGCGAGAAGGAAACCTGAAAAGTTGAAGGCTCGAGAAATCGAATATGCTAAGCAGCATTTGTCACGGATTGCCAGCGAGAAAGAGAACTTTCGCGCCATGGTCTGCGAGGGCAAAGTGGCACATGCTCTTGGCAATGCAGAGCGAGCGATAGAGATGTGGACCGACGCAATGGCCGCAGCTGTCGAAGATGCGGAAGAGAAGGAGAGGGAGCGTCTTACTGGGTTCAAAGTTATTCGGCAATTCACACCAGACCCCCTGGAATTATCGAGCCCATGGATCGAGCTGATGTTACTACATCGTCAGAGATCTGAACGCAGAGGCAAAGACGAAATGCAACAATGTCGATGGGCCATGGAGGTTGGCTGCAAGCAAGACGATCCGATTTCATTTTACCATGCGTCCACGTTTGTGAAGCAGTATGATGCTCAGCACAACCATATGCCGACGAGTGAATGGCTGTACTATGTCACGAAAGCGGCCGCATCGAACCATCCGATTGCTGCATATGAGCTGGGAAAGTTCTACGCCGAGAGCGGTTGGAAATATCTCGAGGACGAGCCACCGAATCACGTCAAACCAACACCTTTCGACTCGTTCCCATCGCCGACGGAGAATTCGATGCTGCGAAACGTGTTGCTCTTTTTTGGGCTTGCGAAGCAACCTGTAATCAAACCAGAAGAGAGTCTCTTTCACAATGCCATTTTCCCTCACTCAGCCAAAGAACGTTATATGTTGGCTTTCGAATGGCTACAGATAGCAGCGAAGTATTTTTATGCTCCTGCTTTCCTATATCGCGCGCAATTGCATTTAGAGAAGAATCTCTGGGCGCAAGCCGACGCACCTCAGGCAGCTATCAAGATGGCTGCAGATCGGTATGAGTATGCCAGCGAAGAAGACTACAAGGCGGGTAAGCCCATCCAACGACCGGAAGAAACGGCAAAGGAAGACCCTCCCAATCCATTCTACAACCCTATCGAGGCTCAAAGATGGCTTCGCGAAATATTCTTCGCCTACGAAGCGAACTTTTATTCTCAGGCAGTCAGAAAAGCACAAGCTGCAGCTGCCCGCCGTCGACGAGGCGCCGCCGGAGCCGAGGAAGAAGAAGATGAAATTCAGGACGCACAATTGTTTGCCAAGCAAGGTGCCAACATTCAAAAATGGTTCCTGCACCCAGAAGTGCGGGACATGTACGAGGATGAACTCGCGGGCCTGTATCAGCAAGCGAAGAATATCTGTGACGACCGTGGCTGGGATATATATGACACCGACAATGCCTTGATATATAAGGCGGGTAGTGGGAGCAGCAGGTCTCTCAATGTCAGTTAAGCCACTTGGTTGGCTCCATTGCCTTTCACGCAACAGAAGCATCAAGCACTTTCCAGCTACGACTGCCTTTTACTGAACATCACAGTGTCCAACTCATGCCCTCTGTTTTTCTAATAATTCGTAGTCAGGACATCCTCAAGTACATGCGAACGTACAGAGCTAAGATCTCGCCCATCGATGTCCACGACCTGTTTCTGCTACAACAAGCTCCCTTCGAGTCGATGAACGAGGCAGAAGCATCCACCTCTTGAATCTGCCTCAAAGCCAACACAGCATTAGCACAATATATTCTCCGTAGTCTACACTCGGCGGCACCACCACGTGCCAAACACCCCCTTCTTCTGCCCATCCGATTGTGTAATCCTTGGCAACCAGGACCCTTTGGCTTTTCGAAGGATCCGGCCGATCGGACTGACATCACAGTACAGTTTTGGCGCCCCGGCGGGTAATGCGGACGAATGCGGAGTGCATGATGGCATGTCGTTGGTGGGATATGTGATTGTGATGAGATACTCTTCCAATTTCTATTTGCTGTTCATACCTTACTGCTCGATACTATTGCACCTTTGATCAGTGTAGAATCTGAGAAACAAAGACGACAAGATGGCGGGACCGGTGCGACGATTAGGTATACCTCCACATCCAATGCCTTCCTTCATCGTTGAGGGAGAAAAAGAGTGTTTTGAGCTGATAATGATGGCCTTTCGCAAACAGCACGACCAACACTATTGTAAGATTCCCACCAATCCCATCTTCACTCCACGCGCCCGACGCTCTTTGTCGCATCGCATCCTCCCTCTCACCTTGAGACCCACAAGCCACCACCGCATCACTAACCGCCAACCGTGAATTCAGCATCTGCGACCTCCAAGAGAAATTCGCCAAAGCAATCTACAACTACCCCGCCGTGATCGTCACGACGCAAAAACTCCTCAAAGCCTCCCAAATCCTCTCCATCCCCGTCGTCGCAACAACCCAACTCCGCTCCAAACTCGGCGAGACATGTCCCGAATTGAAACTCGATGCTCCGGAGGGAGTGCAAACGATCGTGCATGCGGATAAATCGAAATTTTCAATGTGGACGCCGGAGGTGCAGAAGGCATTTCAAGAGTTGGGGAGCGAGAAACGGGAATGTGTGATTGTGGGGATTGAAAGCCATATCTGTGTTACGCAGACGACGTTGGATTTGTTGAGGGAGGGGCATAAGGTGTATGTGATTGCGGATGGGGTGAGTAGTTGTAATCCGCAGGAGATTCCGATTGCGTTGCAGAGGTTGAGGAGTGAGGGGGCGGTGGTGACGAGTTCGGAGAGCTTTTTGTATGAGTTGATGGGGGATGCGAAGATTGAGGTGAGTCGCTTCTTGTTCTGGAGCCTGATGCGCGGAGAGTCGTGGATAGGATCGTGTTGTGCTGACTGATTATTTTAGGAATTCAAGGCGATTGCTGGGCTCGTGAAGGAATATAATGCAAAGACTCAGGAGAGCTTGCAGGCACTGTGTAAGTTTTGAGGGCTAGAGGCCGGATACGAGACATGCTGTGAATGATTTGAACGAGGGTCGACGTGTCTGAGACTGTACATTCCTGTGTATAGGAACGAATTGAGAAATGATTAATGAAGTCGTGAGCGCTCGGGTGATACATGAACGCGTGTGGCGGACTTCGTAAAAGTATGGGAAGATCTCCGAAGGGGCGATATTTTCGTCCTGCATCGGTCAGCAGCGCTGAGCATAATGCCTGTTCCATCAGGCCGTCGCTATTCTGCACTCCTGGAGCACGACGGCTGACAGGGCACTCGGCCCACGCATAAGCCACGAGGATAGCATGCATGCAGTGAGGCGCGCTTCTGGAACGCGAAAAGCGCGGGCGCGCGCTCGCGGTGCAGCGTGCAAGTGGCGTGTTTGACGTTGGGCCAGGAGAATTGGGATTGATGAACGCGTGGGCCACGCAGGCAGGAGGAGAGTTTGATGGGGGGAGCCATGTTTCGAGATGAGGATGTGCCCGTCATTAGAGCATCTCCAGCGCCAGCACCCGCCGCGCCTACGACACCCATGATGAGATGCGCCTCGTTCGCGGTGCGCCGCGCGGGCAGCAGCAGCGGCGGCAGCGGCGGCAGCGAGGGCCGATGCGGTATGATGCAGTAGAGACAAGTCTTGCCCGTGCAAGTGGTGGTGATTGTTGTTGTGACCCATGTGCCGCGGACGCCGTGTGATCGGACCCGCGCAGCATATTGTCATTGTCTTTGTCAAAGACCGCCGACGAGAGTGGGCGCAGGCGCACGCGTGAAAGGATTCCACACGGGCCAGAGGCAGGACAGGACCAGGTCGGCCTGATCAGCATCGATTGCTGCTGCCGTCACTGCTTTCCTGCAGCCCAGAGGGATCGCCGCTCCCCCAAAGCAGCGCCCTCCGCCATCACAGTCGCCCACGTGTTGCACCACCGCCCGCACAATCACCGCCCGCCGAGTCGGCCGCATCGTCTGCTGCCCTCCGCGGCGTGTTGCCTCTCGTCGCTCGCAGAACCTGCCAGTCCGCTGCTCTACTGAAACGGAAGGCTCGGTCAATCTCTCTGGCTCGTCTCGAACAGGGGTCCGGACACGAGAGTGCTTGTATTCACCACCAATTACTTTACTTTCCGCACGCGACGGCCTCCACGACATCACCACCGCCCACCACTCCTTTCAGCGCTGCCCGTCCTCGAGTGGCGTCGCACGCACCAGACCAGGACCCGGCCAGCGACCCATTCCTGCCCTGCTGCACCCGCCCGAAACCCTCGTGTCTGGGACGCTGTCTCCCAAACAGCCGACCGCCGCTGCAACTTCCTCCGCTCGCTGGCACGCTGCTGCCATTCACCGTCGTGGCCCATGGGAGCGGCACTCCCCAGCATAATATCTGTGGGACCGCGCCGGTGACACAGGAAGTCTGTAGAGCCATGGCGGGTCTTGCACATCCCTCCTCGAGGTTTGAGCAACAGCCCTCGGCGACAATGTCACGACCCGGCTTGCAATCGCACCACAGCAGCTCCGTCCCTTCGACACCGCACCAGAAGCCGCGCGATTTAGGCCGCTTTCACTCCAGGTCGCCATCACCGCACCGCAACCTTGCCAACCAGTCGCCACGCTCCGTGGCTTCAGAAGCCGTGGACAACCAGAAGTCGAGTAGGGCCAACACTGGTGTGTGCGCCTTTGAATCTGGCAGCGAGTTCCGGAAGCGACGCATACCATATGTCGATGGCGGGAACGAGGAATTGGGTCCGCCCAAGAAGGAACCCAAAAAGACGTTACAGCCCGAAGAGCAGACGAAGCTGAGTGCTGACGTGCGCTACCTGTATGACCGGTTACTGCCAGACATGGACAGCGAACAACGGCGAAAGAAACTAATAACAAAGTTGGAGCGAATATTGGGAGAAAAGTGGCCAGGGCACGAAATAAGCGTGAATGTCTTTGGGTCATCAGGGAATCTCCTGAGCACGAAGGACTCGGATGTGGACATTTGCATCACAACAGATCTCAAACAGCTCGAGTCGATGCACTCGCTGGCCGAGGTGCTGCACAACAGTATGTCTTGCGGGCGTTACAACACGCGCAGAGCGTACGACGCATACAAAGAGCTAACCCCTCACAGATGGCATGACGAAAGTCGTCTGCCGACCGAATGCCAAGGTGCCCATTGTTAAGTGCTGGGATCCAGAGCTAAGGTTGTCGGTCGATCTGAATGTCAACAATTCGCTCGCTCTGCAGAACACGCGCATGATCAAGACCTATGTGCAACTGGATAAGAGGGTGCGTCCGTTGGCCAAGATTATCAAGCACTGGACTAAGTGTCGTATCTTGAACGACGCGGGTAAGTCAATGCCATAAGTTTCTTCTTCGATACCATACTGAGATTTCTCCAGCATACGGCGGCACCATCAGCTCTTATACATGGATTTGCATGATCATAAACTTTTTGCAAACACGGAATCCACCAATTCTCCCTTCGCTTCAAAAGATTTCTGACTGCCGGACGAAGCTTCCTTCTGGAGAGATCTCGCCGTTTGCGGACGACCTCGAGTCGCTGTTGCGGACACGGAGAGGCTTGAGCGCAGAGAACACAGAAAGTCTTGGAGAGCTGCTGTTCCAGTTTTTTCGACATTACGGGTACGAATTTGAATATTCCAAAAATGTTGTTTGTGTACGAGAGGGACGAGCGATTTCGAGAAAGGAGAAAGGATGGGATCCGAAGATCAATTACCAGGACAAGGAATCGAGGGTGCGGCTCTGCGTTGAAGAGCCTTTCACTCAAGATCGGAATCTGGGAAATTCGGCAGACGACTATGCTTGGTATGGCATTCACCAGGAGATCAGACGTGCTTTTGATCTTCTCGAAGATGGGCTGCAACTGCAAAAGATGTGCGAGGAATTCGTATTTCCACCGGAGCCGGAGCGACCGATATTTCAAAGACCACCTCCGAAACCCAAGCCCACCTTGACAAGGAGTGCATCGCAGACGAATCGATCAAACCAGGAAGCCGGATCAACGCGATCACGAAAGAACAACCGGAACACGTCTGGGCAAAGATCTGGCAATCGAAGGGCGTCGAGCGGCGCTGCTTACAGTCACCATCGCACGGGACTGCCCTTCAGTCCGCCCCTCGGTGGCAATCCTGCAGACTATTTTCAAGTCAAAGGAACTTTACACGAACAGCTGTTCCAGCAATACCAGTTCCTGCAGGCTCAACAAGACGCACTCAGGCATCAATTGGAAAGGCAACAACAACAGGTTGCTGCTTCCGCGCGAGTTGGTGACCTGGCTGGAACTGGTTCACCTAGGCCGCGACAGTATGCCAACGGACTTACGAGTCCACGCTTTGCGGATCAGCCTCCCCAGTCTGCACCGCTATTGCCTGGATACCTCTATCACTATCCAGCGGCTCCGCGCTACCCACCTCCTTCTCCATTGTCACAGGCTCGACAGAGGGATGGAACGAACACAAACCCGTCATCACCATCACTCGTGGCTGCAGTGCCAGCACTGCGACGGAATGGCCATCGTGCCAGTGTGCCAGACGCCTCGGCCGGCTCGATTAGGTCACAGTCTCAGCCGGGACGTTCTTTGCCGCATCCGCTGACCTTGCAGCAACAAGTACATCCTGGCTACGATGTCTCTGGAGCGCTTGGCGGGCAACGCTCCATTTCGCAGGTTCATGCTGGCCACCCTGGTCTGCAATTATCCCTGAGCGCACAGTTCCCCGGCATCCATCCTGCCGGCCATGCTTTCGATAGTGCGATGCCAAAGGAATATGTCGGATACTTTAGCTCACCGCAGCTTGGACCTCAACAGTTCTCAAATGCAAGCCAGATGCAGCCGCCCATGATGACGCTTCGAGACCCTCCTACGCGTCAAAGAAGGGTAACGCCTGACTTGGCCCCGCCCGTGGTCAATGGCAGACATAATTCGCGATCACCGTCACCACTGGGACATTTGCGAGAGCTGTCGCTCAATGGTGAAATGACTGCTGAACCAATCCAGATGGGAGAAAGCCCCAAAGGCACTACACAGCCTCCGATACCGTCGACAGTGCCGCTTGGCCAGCCTCTCAACTCAGGTCCACTCGTAGTTAATGGTAGCACAACGGTGCCAGTCATCGTCAACGGGTCGTCGCGACCCTCAGTACCAAGACCTGTCGAGAAGACTCATGTGAATGGAGTGGCTGGACCTGGCATTCAGCTTCAGAACGAGGTTTTGTTTAGCCCTCAGCACGAAGAGTTGTCACGGTATCGTCCACAACCGATCCGAACGAGCTTCGATCAGCCCGCCCCTGAGCGGCGTGCTAGCGACTTTGAGAATATTCCTCCGAAGCAAAAGCCGGCGACAGAACGAAGTACAGCTCCCGTGCCCAATGGCACGCATGTCAATGGGGTCAATGGGCATCACTCAGACTTGAATACGCTGCAGACTCCGGGAGCTCCAATGCTATCACCAGTGGCCGAGCTTCGTACCCCATCACCAACTCATGCCAGGACGTTCGAACAAGAATCATCGAAGCCGAACGGGCTGTTGAAAGCCGCCACAGTCGCCGATGCTAAACAGGCATTGCATGAGAGCCAAGGCCCCAAGGGCGAGACCAAGCTTGGGCATGAGAGAAGAGGTAGTGCACCCAACCCATCGAACCCCGCCGCAGCAACCCAGGGCAAGACTTCTGCCTCACACAACGCCTCGCTGGGCGTTCAATCCTCAAAGGCCAACGAGTGGCAGACTGCTTCAGGAGGCAAGCACAAGCACAAGAAGAATAAATCTTCTGCGAGTGCGAAAATTGCCAATGGATCCGGTGGGCAACCATTACCAGCCAATGAATCTGAGAGGAAAGGTGGCTGAACCGGGTCGGGAGAAGAACATTCCTACATCCATGTGCCTACGGGCTCTGCCAGTGGCGATCCAAAGCCAGAATTGAGCGGCCTCGGCGTGGTGCTGGGTGCAAGAGTGCTCGCGGATAGAGTTGTTCTTGGCTCTCAGGCGTTCGATCTCCTCTGTGGACAGAGGTGCTTGAGACCTTCCGCACTGGTTGCATAGGAAAGCGCCCTACTATTGGAGCGGAGGCCGGATATTTCGGAGCCATACAACCGGCTTACGACGAAAGTCCGCAGTGGCAGTCACGTATCTTGTAGTGCAAAATCGGACAAAAAGCATGATGCCGGGGATTCGTGGGTGGGGAAGGAAGGCTTTGGGGTCTTTGCAGCATGCGGCTTGAGGGGAAAAAGCTACGTCAGCTATGGTTGTTTGAATGAGCGACACTTTGTGATGGCATACGAGCGCTTCATTGTATGTGAGGGTGTGGAATGGATGGGAGAGAAACGATGATTATCTTGACCGATAGCCAGAGGCAGGCAAGAGGAAATTTATTGTATGATGAAGTGATTCGAAAAAAATTATTTCATGCCACTGTACATGACTTCCTGATAGGCTTTCAATTTCCTCTGCGCCTCCACGTGCTACGATATCGCGTCAACGCCCACCAACGTGACACGGACGATGGCGTTCGATGTGCATTTTAGCGGTCTGGAACGCTTCTTCGCGTGCGATAGGCGACGTGCATTCTAACAGTGACTAACCCCTTTCCAACCTCTCACCATGACTCCGCCACCGCCTTCCTTGGCGACAGCGATGAGGTTATGCGCGTGAAACTGGCCAGGTCGAATCGTTTCAATATCTCTACGCGTGCTAGATGCGCCATTGCCTCGCTTAGGAGTATTATCTGCTGAAAAGCAGAATTGGACGCGCGTACCTAGCTGGATCTATTCTTGACCGAGACTAAAATGGATACGAGGCCAGGCGTGGTTATTCCGACTACAGCTCTGCAGTGTATCGCGGTCTTCTGGTCCAGTCTCAGTTCGTCGTTGTCTCGTTGTGCAGAGAGGTATTGGCGTGTTAGAGGATGCGAGGGGGCTGCTGCTAGTCTTCAGGCTGCGATTTGTAAAGGGACGTAGTCGGTGCTTGCGGAGCCATGCGATGAACTGTTCGGCCCATTCCGCATGCTCAGTGAACGCGGCCAGTAGAGATAGATCCAGATGCCGTATCTTTCCTCTAGCCACGTCCTCTCCACATATCATCAGGCATATCCATCCCAACTCTCCTCGCTGTGAGTCGGACACGGTCTTCTTCGGTCATGTTCATGCCCGGGTTGTATCTTTCCACTAGAGTCGTGTACATTCTTTGCGCGGCGAGGTATTGCACATATTGCTCGGCTTCTTCAAGCCGTCTTTCGGGTGACTTTTGGGATGTTTGATGTTGTAATGAGGCCGAGTCTCCCGGTTGGCTGGCGAAGTCTGCGCGGATGTGCTTCTGAATGGGCGATGGGTTGGCGAGCAATGAGGGTGAGCGAGCTGGTAGTTCGCGCAGGAAGCGTCGGTAGAGGGAGCGGGCTTGCACTTGGACAGACATGATGGCGGCGGTGTTGTTCAATGGCTGTGTGAGTGAAAGACAGGCATCGTGTAACGACGGAAGCGCGACCGGTCGGAGCTTGTCGGGCATGCCAAGATCGTGAACAGGACCTCGCTCCTGCCCCTGCTAGGTCCTTTTCTCATTCGATTCAAGCAACTGGCTTGCCGCTGTACTCAACTTGCAAGCATGTCCAAGTTCACAGCTTGTAGCGCTTTCTCTTACGAGCAGCGTGCCGTCGCCATCAAATATTCGACTCTAGCAAACCTCACCTGATCCTTCGTCCTGGCAGATCTCAGACTTGGCACGGGCATACTGCACGTAGTGCTGAACCTTGTCGCTCTTACAGTCCTACTCTTCTCCCACCTCCTAACTTCCTGACGCGTTCGGAAGTGCCTCAAATACCTCAAGACACAACGACGAGCACCGTGTAAAGTTCGTCAGGCAATTATACCACCGGGGAGCCCGTGCATCTGCCACCGGCTCGTTCGTCACTGGACATGACAACCGATCTCGCTTTGACTCTTTCGGGAAGGACGCGGGAACAGTGCTGCGCCTCGGGCATTGCAGATCGTTGAAACAAAGGAAAGGAGAACATGTCATTTTTGACATGTTCTATAGCTCATACCATCGGCTTTGACATCATGGACTGCGACTAAATGCATCCTTCGATGGCCGCAGATGAGGCGCTGCATTGAGTGCATTCTACAGTAGCTTTCACCGGCTGTTTCTTGCCGCCGTGCCTTGGCATGCGGCCGACCTCTCCGCCTTTTTCACGCGACACGAGCAACAACAAGCCTCTCCCGAAAGCAGATCGAGCCTGCCAACTGGGCTAGCATGTGAGGACGCAACGTTCTTGGCAGCCTCTTTACACGCTAAAGGGCCCATGTGGTACCCCCGGTCGATAGCACTCGTTCCGGCCAATGATGAGCGCGGCCAGTTTAGCAGTTTAGAAGGATCGGTATGGTTTCGCGGCGGCTCGTGTTGTGCAACAAGCGTAAATACTTTCAGGCATCTGCAATGCCACTCACTACTCCGACACCTAGCACAGCCCGGCACAGCTTTGCATATGGAGCTGTTCCTTCTGCCGTTGAAAAACTGATGTTCCTTCAGAGTTCCTTTGGAGGCAAACACCCACGACAAGATGCGGATGTCTCAATTTTTCGCGCAGACTTGGACTTTGACTGAGAAGGACCTGCTGCTGATTGTACGGCGAAGATGGCTCAGCACTTTTATTCGAGCTCTCGCGTTTCCTGTCGTCCTCACAGTCATCCTCGCGTCAATCAAGGACTGGATACACAACGACGGAGGATATGGCATCGGCACCCCGTCGCCGATTCGATCATTGCCGGAAGCCTTCGATGCTGTGGGAGATGCCAGGAAGAAATTCGTCATCGTGGATCGAGGCCTTCAAGGAGAAGACATTCGTTATATCATCGACCAGCTGCGCGATATGGCAAATAATGGCGGGCGAACAGTGACCATGCTCACGGACGACTATCAGATACCTGGAGTCTGTCCTAGCTCTAGCAAGGGCGTAACCGACTGCTTCGCTGCCGTTGACTTCTGGAGCTCACCTGCAGACGGCCCAGATCAGCTCTTCAATTACACAATTGTAAGCAGACTCGTACTCATGACCATCGCCCCCAGCGCAAGCAAGTCGATCCTTGATCGTTTGACGCAATAGAAGTCTCTGCCTTAGTTTGTCATGTATGCTAACGATAATTAGTGGCAAGACAGTGTCATCAGTGGTGGACGTGTCGACAAGGACGACAATGCCGTTCAATTGTATACCCTCCCACTGCAAAGGCAAATCGACTCCTTGATATCTGAAAGAAATAACGGATCGCGATTGCCAGACACCATCCTACAATACCCATTCACTTCCACGACACAGGCGGAGAAAGACTTCGAGGACAGCAAGTTCTTTGGTCTACTGGTGACGCAGGCCATTGCGTTCGCTCTATTTATTGGTATGGCCGGGATCACCTACCATCTCACAGGACATGTAGTCCGGCAACGAGAGGAAGGCATGCTTCAGCTTATCGATGCCCAAATGCCAAACAAGTCCCGATATGAGAGTCTGGTTGCGCGAATGCTTGCAACACATCTCGCATTCGATATTGTCTACATGCCAGGTTGGATCATCTGTGGAGCGGTCGTGGGAGCTATCATATTTCCCACTTCGAGCACTGGCTGGTTTGTACTGCTGTACATCATGGCAGGACTCGCAATGACAAGCTTCTCCATACTGGCCAGCTCGCTCTTTCGAAGACAGCAGCTTTCTGCGATTAGCGCGATAGTTGCGGCCATAGTCTTCGCAATCGTCGCGCAATTCACGCAGTCCGGCCAGAAGTCGACATCCAACGCGGCCGCAACTGCCACTGGACTACTCTTCCCTCCAAGCAGCTTTGTCTACTTCTTGGTTTCCGCCGCTGTTTCTGAGATCTTTAGCCAGCCTCTGAAGCCGAATAGCACGTACCCAGAACTGCTCACTAAGTTGCTTGATATCAAGGTGTGGACACTCACTCCCGCTCACTTCTTGGGATTCTTGGCTTTCCAGATAGCACTATATCCTATCTTCGCCATTGCCATTGAGCGCTTTCTTTGGGGTAGCTCTTTCCATGGACGACACCTGAAGTCCAAGGACGACATGCAAGGAAATGCCCTCCGAATCAAGAATTTCACAAAGCGGTACAACAAAGCCGTCAAGAAGAGTGATCGCACCCTTGCGGTAGATCAGCTGTCTTTGAATTTGTATGCTGGGTCAATCACAGTCCTTCTTGGTGCAAATGGATGCGGAAAATCTACAACGATGAATTGCATAGCTGGTCTGGAAAGCATTACAGACGGCGAAATCGACATTGATGGCAGCGGAGGGATTGGTCTGTGCCCTCAGAAGAATGTCATGTGGCCCGACATGACTGTCAAAGAGCACGTGGCATTCTTCCAAAAATTGAAGAATCCTTCAATGTCCAGGGTCGAGAACAAGGCAGAGGTGGAACGTTTGATCGAAGGCTGTGATCTCAAGAAGAAAACCAATGCCAAATCCAAAACCTTGTCTGGTGGTCAGCAGAGAAAGCTGCAACTGGCAATGATGCTGGCAGGTGGCAGCCAAGTGTGCTGCATCGACGAAGCTAGCTCTGGTATTGACCCGCTGGCGCGCCGTAAGATCTGGGAAATTCTCCTGCGCGAGCGAGGACATCGCACGTTACTCCTTACCACGCACTTCTTGGATGAGAGTGAAGTATTGGCAGATCACATCGCGCTGTTGTCGAAGGGCAAAATGAGAGCTGAAGGCACTGTAGCGGCACTGAAGAACTCTCTCGGCGGAGGCTACCGTGTGGTGCTTCCAGGTGCTGCAAAGCCTATTCAGAACATGCCAATAGGTGTTGCAGAGGGTCAAGAGGGTGGCAACACTATCTTCACGGCTACCGACAGTGCATCACTCACTCTTCTGCTCGGAAACCTTGACCGGAACGGCGACACGAACTACGCGATCGAAGGCCCCAGCATTGAGAAGATATTCTTGCAGCTGGCTGATGAGATGAAGCACGAGGAACAACAAAAAACTTACATCAACTTGAAGAGAGACAGCGTGGCAAGCGAGGCCACCGCGGCACACGGCTCTATGTCGTTGCACACCGGCAAGCCTTGCGGACCTGTCAAGCAGACCCGAGCTCTTTTCCGAAAACGCCTGACCATCCTGAAACACAACTTTATGCCCTACGTAGCGGCTCTCTTCGTCCCGCTCGTGGTGGCTGGTGTTGTTACACGTTTCCTCGTGAATGTGTCTTCATCTGGCTTACAGTGCAGAGATCCAAACGAGCAGTTTTCGTACCAATTCGTGCCATCCGCTTTAAGCCCTGGCTACATCTCCTACGATCTGATCTTTGGTCCTCTCGATGTGGTTACAAACGACACACTCGCTGCGCTGGTTCCAACGAAGCAGTTCTGCTACCCAGGATCCTCCTACTGCAATGACGACACTACCACAAGCAGTTCATACTATTGGGATTCGACCGTTTCGGTGGACACGCTGGCAAACTTCAACCAACAGATCAACAATGGTGTGCAAACTCAAGCAAATGATCAAGGTGGTTTCTTCATCGATCCAAATGGCCCACCGGTGTATGCGTGGCTCGCTGATTCTTCCAGTGGATCCTGGCCTGCCTGGCAAATACTAGGTGTGCTCAATATGGCCCTGACGAACACTTCCAATGCCGTCTCCTACAATTCCTTCGTCCAAGGATACGCGCCAAGAGACTTTTACGAATCTCTAGTCGCCGTCTTTACCACTCTGGGCTTCGTGCTGTTTCCCGGCCTATTCGCTCTGTACCCAACTCGTGAACGATTACAAAAGGTTCGAGCAATGCAGTATTCCAACGGAATTCTAAGTGGTCCTCTCTGGACGGCATACGCGCTCTTCGACTTCTGCTTCTTGCTCCTCATTGCCGTTCTGGTAACAGTTATCTGGTTCACCAATGGCTACAACTTCTACGCACTGGGTTACATGTTCGTTGTCTTCCTATTCTACGGGACAGCAGCCACGGCATACGCTTATGTCATCTCGCTATTTGCTACTTCTCAGCTTGCCGCAATTGCAATGACTTGTATCCTGCAAGCTGTCATTGCCATGCTGTTCTTCGTCGGTTGTTTCCTGACAGTCGACATGGCTGATCTGGGCGTCATTTACAGCCAGATGGAGATCTTGTTCTGGACGATTGGCCTCATATGCCCAGCTGTCAGTTTGATGCGTGGACTCATGGTTTGTATGAACGTCTACGCCATTTCCTGTGCTGGATCATTCCGCTCGACAAATCCTGGCAGCATCACCCTGTATGGAGGACCGATACTTTATTTGGTTCTGCAATCGTTCTTGCTTGTTGCCTTCCTCATCTTTTGGGAATCCGGTCGCAGTCTCGAAGCTTTTGGCATACGCATAGGCTCCAACCGTAAGACTCACACCAATAAGGACACTGAGAAAGAAGTTGGATCGGACTCCGATGTTGCAGAGGACATCAGCCGCTTGACATCAGCAAATGAAGGCCTCCGCGTGCAACACATCTCCAAGAGCTTCAAACGCAACCAAGCCGTCGACGATGTCAGTTTCGGCATCTTGCCTTCGGAGAAGTTCGCATTACTTGGTCCGAACGGAGCAGGAAAGTCGACAATGATCTCGCTCATCCGCGGCGACATCGCACCTGATTCTTTCTCCGGCCGTTCAGAGATTTACATTTCTGGCGACAACCTCAAGCAAACTCCTGTTGCCGCCAAACAGCATCTCGGTGTCTGTCCACAATTCGACGCCGTCGACTCCATGACTCTGAAAGAGAACCTCGAATTCTACGCTCGCGCGAGAGGCGTCACCGGGAAGGAAAAAGACGAGAATATTCATGAGATCATCACTCGTCTTGGATTGACAGATCACACGAATAAACTCGTTAAGAAGTTGTCTGGTGGCACGAAGCGGAAACTCTCACTCGGCATTGCTCTCGTCGCAAATCCTTCCGTCATTCTTCTCGATGAACCTTCTTCGGGCATGGACGCGGCAGCAAAGAGAGCTCTTTGGGCGACTTTGGCTGCTATCTCCGCTGGGAGGTGTTTGTTGATCACGACGCATAGTATGGAAGAAGCTGACGCGCTTTGTGATCGTGCTGGCATCATGGCGGGGAGAATGTTGGCACTAGGAACGATTCCAGATTTGCATCAACGTTTCGGTGACAGAGTCTACGTGCAACTTGTGCATAAGGATGCTCCGAGATCAAGTCTGAAAGATGTAGAAGATCTGTGGGCATGGGTGAGAAGGACCTTTGTTGTTGCTGAGACGGAGAGGTCGGTTGGTGGGCAGGTGAGGTTCTCGGTCCCAATGGAGAGGAAAGAGGGCTCACACGAAGATGGGTTGTTGGATGGAAGGAGTATGGGAGCTTTGTTCAGGGCTGTGGAAAGCAGTCGAGAAGAGATGGGAATTCGGGATTACAGCGTTAGTCATGCGACGCTGGATCAGGTGTTCTTGAATGTGGTGGAGAGGCATGGCGTTGATGAGGAGAATTCTGAGGGGCAGGCGAAGAAAGGGCTGGTTGCGAGATTGTTGAGGAGGTCACGATAGATGCTCACGATAGAGACCGATAAACTTATAGCATAATCGAACTTCAAAGAGATCGCCAAGACAGTATTACTTGTTTCGTATTTGGATATATCGCTCATTATACATGCTCGCCACTTCGCAGAGTAACCACAGTCCTAGGTATACGCAATTCGTCCATTGGATCGCATGGAAGCAATCGCTCAATGAATTTCGCACGAACATGGCAGGGTCTGCGATCGGTGCTCTATTGCGCAACATCTTGTCCAGAGCATATATAGCGAAGAATAGAGAACCTCCAGCTAACGAGAACACTGTCAACGCTGGGTCTCTTGGGTTGTGGCCTAAAAATAGCCATCGCCAGCGTAGACAGGACCACAGAAAGTTACTCACGATCCATCCAGCAGCTTGTAAGTTGATCGCGGAAATGGCAACTTGAGCGCATTGCATGTGATTCTCTGTGGGATACTGCTTGAAGATGGCACGCCACAGTCTCCGCAGACGGTCCTGGAAAGGGTTGTTCTTGCACGCCAATCGTAGCAATACTGCAAGACACAGAGGGGCGAGTATGGCAAGTATACTGCCGTACGATCCAAGAACATCCCGTCCATCGACCAGACTGAAGATGGCGTTGCTGAGTAACGAAATCCCGCTGAGCACTGCTCCCGAGCTGACTCTTCCGCCCACTTGTAAGGCGGATGGGAAGGACAGCACCAGCGATAACCAACTGTTCCTCGGGAACGGCGATGTGGCCTTGGACAGCGGATGAAGAGCAAGCATTATCCAGCCAATTGATGCCAGTGTGCACGGCCAGGAATCCGAGTCTTGCAAAGATGCCTCGCCCCATGTCAGAGTGACGGATTCGAGAAGGATTAAAACATGGTCGCTGGATGGAATCGCGGAGTGTCGTTCATGATGAACGATATTCCAGATGCTCCAGTAGTAGGTGAATGAGTGGGTGGCTATCAGGAGGATTCGTAGACGATTGCGAGTAAGCGGAAGCCGTGGGCCATGCCTCCCGAGTTGCAGCCTAGTGCTCAAGAACCAGACAGCAAGGATGATTGGTAGCACTGGGCCGGGAATTCGCAGTCCGCAGACGTCCAGCGAAGGATGCCGGGCTGCTTCTGCATGGTGCATGGTGTGGCTGATCCGAGCACGTTGGTGGCTGTGCTTCGGGGCTAAACGAGAAAGCCAGTGGAAGAGAAAAACATCATCTTCACGGTATGTTCAGAAACATTATTGTTACGCGGCCGTCGGCTGCAGGTAGGACGTAGTTGTGCATGCACTTTTCGAGGCTTCATCGGCTGCTAAGCCTCGGTCGGCAGTGTGCATGCCCAGAAAGCTCAACATCACTTTATTCGGCATACCACACGGAACCGCTCATCAAAGAAGAAAGAGCAGAGACACTGTGCTCTCCGACGGCAAAAGAGGTCCGTGACCTTCCGATCTCGAACAGCATTTGGTGGCAACCTGGGCCACGAAGTAGTCCCTCATTCCCTACACACTTCTACCTGCCTACGATGGTCCCAAGTTCCCAGCCCTCTGAGCCGCTCGCTGACCCGACATCCCAAGCTTCTCGGGGCGGCCATTCACCATGCTCCGTGTACGCGCTCGGCCGCAGGGCATGGAATAACTTGCCTGTCCGAAGTCGGTTGGCAGACTACCTCTGTCTCTGGATCCAGCTGCCAGCACGAGCCATCTTCGCATCGGCAGTGGTTCCCGATACCCCTATGAAAGAAATCGAATCAGCTTCATCTCATTCAAGCCGCAGTAGGGAAACTGGACTCACGTGTTTGGGCTGGCGGCGTTGTAACATGGCTGTGGACCTTGTGCAAGAGCCGACATGGCGAGTGCCAGCATGAAAGCCGCCAGGGTTAAGACCTGCATGGCTTGAGATTTACAGAGAGAGTCGCTGCAGAGATCTTGTGCGGAGCGATGTTGTGATTGAGCTGATTCGCCTTACGAAAGTGTGTGCTTGATGATTAACTCTCTTCCAAGTATCAGCCACCGAGGCCATACTTATACGTCTTGCCACTGCAACACCCTCGAGACCGCGATCATGCCGATGCACATAATCAGTATATTGATACAAAGCTCCACGCGCAGTCAGAAGCAGCGTTGGCTATGACGGCAATGGCAGACATACTTCTTGGCAATCCTGCATACATTAGATCCTTCGCGCTTGAGAAGCTCTCGGTCACAAAGCATAATTATTTTTGAATTCAATCCTCATGATCCACCCGCAGAGCGTCAGTCGTTCAAATCTTGCCGCATCCGATCATCAAGCCAAAGCTCAAGACAAAGGCTGCATGCTCAATCGTGCTTGCTGTTGAACAGCAAGCCAAACACGTGCTTGAATGGGAGGATCTCACGGCGGTAGCTTCAGGAATAATGCTATGCGATATGTGCACTGCCTCAGCCACTAGCATCGAAAGGTCTCGAGACAGAGCCTGTCAATTCATGAGAGAATACGCCGGTGCTAGCACACTCGGCTTCAATTACATCACCAACGAGGAATTCTGCCAGGGTGCGGATGACGATATATGCACCACTCTTTCGATGCCGGTTTCGCCATTGCAGGTCAGTTGGCTTCTTGACCGAGGAACGAGCTCAGATGCTGACTGCAAGAAAAAGGAGCATTCATCGACGGTGGTCTTGTAGATATTTGCGGTCCAATTTACGATGAGATCTTAGCACAGTGTCCCGGAGGCGTGGGAGGAACAGCAGATATTACTGTGACGAAGAATGATGAGCAGACGTTCAGTGGATCGGTGGGCGCGATGAACTTTGAAGATGATACGGGAACATGCCCTGCCAACCCTATCACAGACAGCGAGATTTGCAGAGCGGAGCTCGCGGGTTGAACTGGGCAGTTTTGCTGCTTCTGGTACCGGAGGATAGGCTTGTAGAGTATAGATGTGAACACATCATATTTCGACCCGCTCGGTCTTGCTCATCCTCTACTTCATCGCCTCATCATTGTCACTATTACTTACTTTCCAGCATTGGTATTACGACAGAGCAATCCTCCAGAATGAATGATCATGTTCTAGCATCATCCATCGATTGAGATGCATCGTACTGGCATGATAGACATATTAGCGTCTTCCTACGCTACTGTGCCCAGCTGTACGAAGCTGGCATGTTACCTCATGGATTCCACCACGATCGATCAGCCCCTCTTTGTGTCTGGAGGGCGTACGTCACACGAACATTGGTCGGTACGAAGCAGGACATAAGTACTCTTCGTTAGATCAGCAGATAGCTACCATGTCACCGCGCAAGCATAATCTGCCTTCCAGAAACTTCACTACCAGTTCTATTCACTACAAACATGCTGCTCAAGAGTCTCGCGATCATGCTCGCCTCCTTCAGTATGCTTACAATGGCTTCACCTATTACGCCCACATCTGGCATGGTGCGTAACGCTATCCACTCTGTTTTCATTATGCGACCAAAAGCTCATATGGATCTTATAGGGACTGTTTTCTAGACAAGCCCAAAATCAATGCGAGGTTACACGCTGCACGTCCGATGTAAATTGTTACGGATTCCGATGCGGAGACTGCGTGCTGGGTTTCTGTAGTTGTCCTCCAGAAGGCTGCTCGGGATCAGGGAGAAGAGTGAAGGCTGTGGAAGGGATCGAAAGGACGGAATGATCCAGCGGGAAATGGACGTATTTGTCACTTGGCCTAAGCCTCAACCTGTAGCCACCTACGAATCGCTGAAAGTAGTCTCATACAAATCCAAGATCAGCTGTTGGGATGTATGCTAACGGTAAAGACCAGGGTTTCAAAAGCCTTGAGTCTCTCGCTGGTAATTCTCTAGCTTCAGATCTACTTTCGAGGTCCTTGCTCAAGTATTGGCAGTCCACTCGACACTAACCCAGTCCGAGGCGGGCTTATGTCCGATGGACCGCCGTCTGCGTACCATCTAGGCCCTCAATTCGGGCTCTCCGGCGCCTTTCTGCAGATGTTCGTTTGTTGTGCTTCTCGTGGCTCGAATTATGCGATGACATTCTCTTGTCGTTGATTCATGTTGCTTTCTTCACTGTGGTGATGTCGCGACAATTGCGAATAGCTCACGACATGTGGCCGTCTGGTCGTCTTCGATGTCCTCGCTCAACCAACCCTTGCGAGTCAAATGAGATCTCTTGCATGCTTCTTCTCACACTTCTTCTGGCCATTCGTCGCCATATGCTGGGTTCTCGCGAGCACACGACGCACACAAAGCTCCTATCTTGCATCTTCCAAAACACGCTTCCGATGGGGTTTGGCAATCTAGGCATTTACCACTGCCGGTTTGGTAACTAAATCCGCACCTATGGCAAGTGATTGCTTCCTGATCTACCCAATCCCCGCAAAAGTCCATCAATGTGCCAGCGTTGTTGGAATCTTGATACGCACCAAGTATCTCACGAAATTCGCGAGGTCTTTGGTAGCGTCGCCTTGTATCTATGTGCTCGATGTTAGTCCGCACATGCGATCAGATATAGATTGAAGTACCTTTTTTCGCATCATGATGGAACTGATGCGCCTCATTGAGGGCTTGGATGAAGCCTCGCAGTGGTGCGAGCTCGCCGACAAGCTCACCAGCATCAGCCTTTCCCCCGTGCATGCGGGTGACAACATAGTCCGCCGCAAGCTTTCGTAGAGGCGAGTCTTCTGCGGTATGCGAAAAACAAACAGCAAGACTGGCAGGAGGTAGACCGATATCGTTGGGAGTAGCGGAGTCGAGGTGCCAACAGAATGCTTCCATCGCGCAATCTCGCAGATAGCGTGAAGAGTATTTGCCCGCAAATATCCAGATCTCAATCGACGTGTTCAGCTGCTCGACGAACTCATCGAAAGTCTCACTTTTGAGGTACAGGTATTTGAAGATAAGCTTGCGGCGAAGGAGGTAGAAGTAGAAAGAGCGAAACGCGCGCAGAGTGTCTTCTGGCAAGGAGATGACACCAGTCCTGCCCTCTTGAAAGCGATCGTCCTCGAGTGCGGCTCGAAACCATGTGCACAACGACAGCAGACTCCTGGAGACTGTGAATTCGCGGGAACTGTCGCCTGTGCCGACCTTGACCAGCACGGTTGGCCCCTCTAGCTTACTGCAAGATCCGTCAGCACCTGCGCCCGTCAAACGAGGACTGTTTGATCGATACCTCAAGAATTTTTCCATTGCCACAAGAGCGACTTCGTGGAGCTAAGCTATGGAAGCTGGTGCGATAGCCCCTCAAAAGTCGGTGATGTTGGGAAGAGAAGTCAGCTGGAGTGAGAGAAATACAAACAGATCACGCTAGCCACGCTAGTGAAGCGGCGCGCCAGTGTCTGAGGCAGCAACCGCCCACCGTCGCTGCAAGTCTCACTTCAGTAGTTGCTTCCACGTTCTCTCCTTCTTGATGCGTCTCACTTCAACGCCCGTCTGCAAAACCTCATCATGTTCAAGACGCTCGCGCGCCATTTCATCATTCCTCTGTGCTATGATACACTTGTACACTAAAATGCTTGAATAGCTCGACTCGGACAAACGCTGCAAAGCAGGCAAGGGGACCCAGGAGAAGCTCGTCCGTCCTCGATGCCAGCCACAAAGCCAAGAAAGATAGGTCCATGCTCCTTCATGCGCTCCAAAAGGGGTCCAAGTTTCGTTTGTCATAATGCAGCACCAGAACTTTCTTTCCTCCTGGCAAAAGTATGCTCCCGCTCGTGTTAAGCCTGTTCTTCTCCAGTCGTGGGAAGCGTGGGCGATCTGGCGAAAGCTGGAATCGACTTTTGATGTTCATCGTCCGCGCGGACGTCTGGGTAGTGGTCGTCGCGTGTCTGCTGATACGTTTAATCAGAGGACGGCGCCGGTGGACTTGCACGCGGTGAATCGTGACGGGTGTAGCAGCACGGCAGTTCTTCATCATCATCTTCAACCATGACTCCAGCATCCTTCTAGCCGCCGGAGCCGCCGTTGCTCTTCTTTTCGCCGCCTTCCTCCGAGCCACCATTACTGGTACCAACCGGCTTGATAGCGTACCGCCCAATGTTCGTCGCGCCTTCGTTTCTAACCCTCAATGAGCCTTTCCTCCTAAGCTTCGGGCCGGGAGTGTGCCCAGGCTCGGCTGGATTCGCTGATTGATCCTTCGGACTCGCCAGCGCCAGATCTTCAGGATCCACGTCCTTGTCGGTTACAATGGTCATAGAACCCCCGGCGGGCGCTCCGTCGCGCCTCTCGTCAATCTGCACAGCAGCTAAGCTTCCCTTTGCACTATTGAGGGACGCCGAACTATTGCGCCTCTTCCCGCCACCCATCATCTTGCCCAACTCATCGTCATCATCGACTTCAGCCCTCCTTCGTTTCATCGCTACCGACTCCGGTGATGAATCTGAAACAGCTCGTGGCTCTCGACTACGTCCTCGTTGACCATCTGGAGAATCTGTTGACGTGTTTGCTTCGGAAGCATTCGTGCTGCTACTACTCTTCTGCCCCTTGAGCACATCGGGCGAGCTTGCTAGAAGATCCATTTCCTCGTCGTCGTCATCGTCTGGATAGTCGACAAGTGCCTTCATAGGGCTAGCATTGTTAGCGTTGCTGGTGTCAATGTGGTCATTCGACATGACCGCATCAAGCTTAGCCATCGTCGCATGAGAAGGTAGGTCGCCGTCGTCATCATCGCCAAACTCGCCGTCCAATTCGTCGTCCGCGTTGAAGTAAGCGTCCTCATCTGCATCCTCTTTCAGGCCACTGAACACCTGTCTGCCATTCGTCATGCGTCCTCGTAACGCGTCAGGCGTATCTGGTTCGGTGGTGAAGCTCGTGTCTCCTTCGCGCTCCGGTACGTATGGATTCTGGTACTGCTCAAACTTGTGTACTATCGCCTGGAAGGTGTTGACATAGGTGATACCTGTCAATCGTTCCCGATACGTTTCCACGAGGTGGTAAATGATCTGCTTGATGCCCTCGCGTTTAATGTACTCAAAAAGCTCGAGGCAACAGCTGTTGAGCAGGTTGTCTCTGGGCATGGTCTCGTAGACAATGTTCAGGATCGGCTCAAACAGCTTATTGTTTGTCAATTGCCGATTGTGGAATTCGTCCTGAAGGCCGATACACGTCCGGAACCACTTGAGCGCAATGAGCTTCATGTGCTTTTGCGGGCATTCAAGAAGCTGGGCTATTCGTGAATGTAGGTTCTCAGAGAGGATGAAGAGCTTCGACTGATAGGCGTGTTGTCTGACGAAGAAGCTGAGTATCTCCACGAGGTGGGTGTACAGACTGGTCTCTTGTACAGTAAGATCTCGCATGGATGGTCGACCTTCCAAATCTTTCAGTGGCTTGAAAAGCCGTTTCGCGCCGTCCTCGTAGAAATTTTGTATAAATTGGTTTGCTTGAGGTGAAAAGCGGTGACCAGGATGATCGCCAGGCCCGCCACGTTTTGCCATCATTTCCGAATTACCAGCACGATTCATGGCTTCCATGCCGGCCGAGGCAGATGTAGGGTCGAGGAGAATCTTAATCGCATCGGCCATCTGGCTCTTGACTCCAAGATCCGTTTCCACCAGGAGAAGCTCGATGAGGATGTCGGTAAGAGGAGTCGTCTTCTCCTGAATGGCTTTGATGATGTGATTTCGCACGACATGCGAGTCGTGATCAATCAATGATACTAGAATATCAGTACCCGCTACCCGCACTGCTGAGTCCTGGTGCCGTAGAGCATATGTGATCATGCTGAACAGCCCATGATGCAAGAAGTTGCCGTACAACTGTGCTCGCGCAGGCGCTTGTATCGACTTGGAAACTGCGCAGCAGGTCTGTATGAAGAGACATGCCTGTTTCTTTCTTTCCGGCTCTTCCTTGTCTGCAAAGATCTCGAATAGCTCTTTCAAGAACGGGGCGTTTGCTTGGATGTGGCCGATAATATCCACCTGATGGAAGAAGATGAGACTATTAAGCACGGAAAAGGTCGGGTCGTCGAGGATTCGCGCCAGTACAACGTCCTTCAGGTAAAGGAGCCGGTACGTGTAGTGAATCTTCCTCGTAACGTCCATGTTTTCAAACTTGACCACTTCCTTGAACTTCGACTTGTCAGAGAGGAATTGTCGGTGATTTGCGCGATGTGAGGGAAAGTCGGGATCGTACTCGAGAGCGCCCACTACGCCCATGATCGCCTGGTCGGTGACGATGAACTCGATAATGGACGTGTCGTTGAGCAGAATGATGTGCTTCATGATCGTGCAAAGGCGGTGTAGCTCGTTGATCTCGTGTTTCTCCTCCAACTCTTTCAGCACCGGTGCCAGTTTGAGAATGTACATCTGTTCAGGGCTCATAATGTACTTGCTCAGCGCATCCCGACCTCCAGGTGTATTCGCTTGCTGCCGTATCGCGTCTACGACCTCTTCCAGTTTCCCGATCTGCGGTTCGGGCAGTGATACTGCGTGCTCCGGGCCCAGCAAGTCGTCGGACAGGCCGTCCTCGGGTGCGAGTCTCCCTTGTATCTCGCTCACAAACTGCCAGATATGCGCGCACCCTTCCGCCTCTTGAAAACTGAGTGCCATGTCCACGCCATTGCTTTCCGTCCACACAATCAGTGTTTCCTGTTGTTTCTGGTACCCATCATCCTTGGCTATCCGCGTTTCCAGTAGCACGCGCTCCGGCTCCTCCTCGCTGGTGACGATAACACGCGCATCGAGTTCTTCGTTTTGCGCGCCAGCAGGGCTGACGAGCTTTCCTTCGCAAAAGCCAGTCCCACGGTCGTACCAGTCATTATTCTTCAGCTCGTACACCTTCACGCGTTTCCTGTCTGCATTGTTGTTGTTAGCAGGAGCGAGCGCCGCCATGGTCGCACTGCTGCTGCTGTCTACGTCCGCCGCCTCATCCGTCGAGAGTGACTACCACGATATGCGCCGGGCTCAGTCTCGGCCCTGTTCTTGGCGCGGCGCAGGCTGATAGCGCTGCGACCGGTCGCCTGGCACGAGCGAGGAACGCGTCCGACGAGGTGAGGTGCGCGTGAGGGTGTCGTGTCGGGCTTAGAGTTTGTTGTCAGCCTGTGGTTCTGCGACTCGGAGGAGGTCGGAGGTGTGGCGATGGGTCGTGGTGGTTCTCCGCCACCCGCACTTCTGGTCGCTGCGGGCCTGCTCGCGCGTAGAACCTGTGTCGCGTGTCGGTGTCGGCGCTGTCGATAGAGATTTATGACGCAATGCGGGCCGTAAGTGAATAAGACGTGTTCGGTGCAGTCTTCGCTCAAACTTCTCGCCCACCAAGAGCGACGGTCGTGTGAGTAGACTAGTCAAGTCCGTGCTCCCGGCGCCGTTTCAGGTTCTCCGCTGAGCGCTGATGAGCGATCACCAACACCGATAAGCCCTCTCGCTTGCGCAACCTCACTTGCAGGGACTGCCGAGTATCATGTACGCGCGTGTATCCTCCGAGACGCGCTGTGGACAAGGCAATAACAACGGCACATCTCCTGTCTGTGGCGCAACGTGTAGAGAAACAGCGCATCGGTTGCGGATGACGAAATTTTTTGACAACGCTGGAGCTATTTCTGGTGCTAGCGAGAATAGACCCTCGTGCCGGCGCATGAAAGCACTCTACTGCAGGGCTCAGCAACGATCGTCTTCACTAGACGCAGCCCGACGATATTCGGAGAACAACTGATCATGCAGGAATTGGTCTTTTATTTCTTTCATTGGTATCGATCAAGATCACGGCTCATTACGTCCCAAATATCATCTTCTGTCCACCATGTGTACCAGCCACAACCTGTGAGCAAACAGAACGCGAAGGGAGCACAAATCAGGTCGAAGTCCTACGAGTACTTAAGCTGGACTCCCGCCCCATACTTTGCTTGCCTGGTACACGTCAGCAGAGCACCATCAACATTGATGGGAGATACGTACCACGCGAAGAAATACGCCAGAGCCGCGAGCGGCTGCCCGAAAATACAGAACGTCAACCAGAATGTACAGTTACCGATGAGTTTAGCGTTCGGCCCGTTGCCACCAACCTTGTTGATAACATCGGTGAGGATAATGAGCGGTATCTGCCCGATCATGCCGAAGAAGGCCACCCAGAGGATACAGTGCGTCGGTACGCCCACTAAGGCTTCGTGCAGTAGCCCAGAGAAAACGAAGACGATGATCTGCGCAAGGGGCGGTGGAACACCACGTCCAACCATGGGTGAGTAAATGTGCCGTTTCATGAAATTTGTAACCGGCTTGTTCCAGCTCGTCCAGTAACCACGAACGCTACTCGAGTTCCACCAGTCTGAATAGAATTCTCGATCTCCGAACTTCAACAGCTCTGCCAGCAGATTCAAAAACGACTGGAACAGTGCGAAAAAGCCTGCTAACCAGCATACGAGGCTGATCGTACTGAGCTTCATGACGCGCTCCAGAATCTTCAGGCCTCGAAGATTTGCGATCTCGTCCACGCTGTTGTGGAGAAGAGGCACGGCGTATTGCGCGCAAGTGACCCAGATTAGGATGCAGAGAGCGCAGAACTCGACGGTGCGCTTGATGACAAAGTCCTTGCGGATCCTGTCTGTTCGGGGATAGACTGGCTGGTATACTAAGGTTGGCGCCCACCAGAAGTAGCACAAGTTCATGAAGTTGATGTTCCGTGGATAAGGACACTTTTGATAGAGTTCTGGTAACTCGCTCACAGCGTCCGATCGTAGAAACGCCTGTCTCAGGTCCCTATTGGTGAGAGCGTACGAGCAGACCTTGAGCCAGACCACTACAGCGTGCAGCTCGGTGATCGTCCCCAGACCTGGGTTGTGTATCCAGTAGTATACGACATACGTCGCAAAACCGAGCATGAAGGTTGCGTTCAGACCATGGCTGACGGCAATCGCTGTCCAGGTCGAGTACAAGCTCTTAGTCTTCTCCCTCTCTTCCTTGATAACCTGCTCAGCGCCGACTCCTCCCTCTTTCTTCATCCTCGCTATCACGTTCTCTGCATATCGTGCAGCTCCCCACTCGATCCAGTATGCCACGAAAAGATGGCAGGGCGTGAGAATGTAGAGGATTATGAACCACTTCCAGTCGCCCTCTTTAACACTTGCCCCGCCAGATATCGCTACGAGAGGTCCATACTTGCTGTAATTGTCTATCATCAATCGCAGGTTCGAGGTAATGATGACCAGCGCCATCAGGTTCCTGAACCCGAGCGTAGACGGCGAGCTGGGCGCATCGGCGCTGAAGACGGAGGGTCGTGTTTTGGCATGTACGGCGAAGGTGTGCTTGTACTTCCTCGATGATGATCGTGAGTCTCTCGATGTTGATGTTTCAAGAGCTGAGGTCTTGAGGGCTATGCTGCCGTTTTGTTGATCTGTCGTGCCATTGGCCTGTCGCACAGAGCCATTGAGCTGTGTTACATCGCCATTGGCGACGTGCACCGAAGTTGACGTCGCGCTCGCCATATCGCTGTGATCGTCTCGAATCGATGGCGGCTCAGAGCTCAGCGCCACAGCGAAGTGGATCAGACCTGATCAACGTCGTTATGTCTGTTGTCCTTGCCAAGGATTGTAAGAACGTATGCTCTCATCTGCCCAGAGCTGACGTTGGGTGTTTTGGAGGCAGTGCCGCCCTAGATGAGGATCTGTGCTCAGCGAGGTCTGTTGGTAGCCCTGCCAGGTAAACTGGTACTGGACGCAGGAGGTGCGCTGGCAAGATGAGAAGGGCTTTGCATCATGTTCGAAAAACTGGTCCTGATGGGAAAGTCTGCATGCGTGGCTTGCGTGTTGGGACAGTGACAGAGTGCCGAATGCAGGGATCGCGGAGAAGCGCTGCGGAGCGCTCGTCATCAACCTTGGACTTTCCACAGACGTCCCGCTCACTGCCACTTTGCGATTCGTCCTTCGGCTTCACGAAACAAGATGCATGCAAGGCTGGGTCGACAAGTTCCGTTCCATTGGCGCGATAATGGAGAGTTTTTCCATGCCGTGGCTCGTGAGGAAAGCAGAGAAGCTGTTTACACAGCTATGCATTGTGTCACAGTTGAGAGCAGCACAGAGAACCTCGGCGAGCTCGGCCTGAATCTGCGAACGTCTCCGAAGCCGATCTGGAACATGCCTAGCTGTAGAGGTGACAGAGGTATAGGACTGGAGCAACTCATGTTCGTATGGTTCCGTATGCCGCCTCATGTCGCTTGGCATGTTCAATTTGACCCCAAGTGACACAAGCAGGAGTCGAGACGGAAGTGAGCTTGGCAACGAGCCATTGCTTGGAGATAGAGCTCAAAGCTCATTGGAGTGCATACTTGATATACTTCCTCATGAAGTGTCCTACTGGATCATGCAGCTCAGCATGATGCCAGGCCGCGCCAGCGAAGTGAATCACGAAATCGCCATACTCCCACGGCCTCAGCAATGCCTCTTCGCGAGGATCATAGCACTGGATCTCTTCGGGATACGAGTTCATCCACGTCTGTGGCACAATCACGCTCTTCTGAGCAGAAGAAAACACGTCCTCCTGGAGCATAGCCTTCAAAGCACCTTGATCCAGGCGATTTCCCTCGCCGGCATCCGCATCGACATCATGGGATCGCCACTGCTCGATCATTCGTAGCACCCACGGGCTGGCCCTAAAAATCATACTGCCCGCATTGAGTGGCTCACTGGAACTTGTCAGTCGAATGGAACAAGACCATGCCAGAGCAAGCCTACCAGTCTCTAGTCAAGATCATGTGGATGTCTTCGCGCTTCTTGCCCTCTCGTTCACTAAATTTCAAGCTACGCTCTACCAAGTCGTCAAGCGTCACCGAGGAGTTCATGATGAGGGTATCAAGATCGAGCATCCAGACCCACTCATAGCTCTTCTCGCCGACTAGAGCGCGCTGGATCGTATCTCTGGTTATGTTGAGCTTGTCCCAGCTCTTCCCGTAACCAGGATTCGGCTCAAAGTCCCAGACTATGTCGTAATTGTGCTTCGAGGCATATCCTGCAGGACAAACGACACTGTGTCAGTGCACGAGCCAGATAAGTTGAGTGAGTAGACTGACTGTGTTTATTGCTGATCGTGATATAGTCATAGCTCGTCGGAGATGAGGCCATGCTCATGATGGCGTATCTTGCTGCACCATTTTCTTCAGCCACCGCCGCAGCGGGCGGCGATGCAGTTGTCGCAAGCGATTCTTCCAAGTGAAATTCAATATCGGATGTGCCGCGGGCAGATACCTCTCGGTAAAGCAAGAATACCCAGGACAGAAGCAGTAAGCTGGTCAATACACGCTGCCTGTCGAGTACAACGCCATAGACCATGACCTTTTGAAGCCGACCTGTTCAGCAATTGCACCAGCGATCCCGAAGCAGGAAAACATGTCTCGGGGAGTGAACACATTGGGGCTGAAGTTCAGCACACACGAGACGTGAGCATCTCGGGCGAGACCTATGCGCCAGCAGGATTCGGATTTCGCATGACTCCTTGCCATGCGCCACATGGCGCTTGCTTCCACGGCTGTTGGCCAGTGATGCGACTTACAGCGCATCAAGTATCCCGCGGGAAAGCTACACACTAGCTGAGATCACATCGACATTACGTGCTTGAATGGCTTCGATGCAGAGAGCTGTTTGCATCACATTTTGCCGTCCTTGTTGGAGGCGCCACACGGGCAACAGCTTTCGATGCTGTACATATCGCTGAGTACAAGAACTTGCTCGGCACAAGGTGCGGGACGTATGCAAAATCGGCGTAGGGACACACTTCGCCCACGAGGAGGTAAGTCTCATTCCCATCAAGTCGATCAGAGTTCAGCGGTGCCAGCGTGCAAAGCAAACCGAACCTTGCGGCTCAAGGTGCAAGCCACAGCTCGTCTGGATGTTGCCAAGCATAGCCAGAACACTCTCCACGTGTCATGTGAAACAAGATTTACCACTTTAGCGCTTAGCGTTCCGAGGCCTCGGTTGCACTTCCGTCTTCACAGTTTCGATGTGCAAACTTGAAGATCTTTCGCGATTGCAGTGGAGATGTATTTTTTCGCTCACATCATTGGGCGTCTCGATGCGTGAGGTCTTGAGAAATGCCTCACTTTGCAGACCCCGAGAAGCGTCAGAGTGGAACCTCGTACCGGAGTATCCGGCATCGTATACTTGACTTTCCGCGATCCGAAACCACTTGGCCAGACTGCATGTGGCTTGCTTCGCGCGCAATGTCCGATGTCCAGAAAGAGCTCTGCCGGTCCGGGCTCAACGCCACAAGCTTGTCTTTTCGCGGTCTCCGTGTGCTCTACTTCACCTTTTCAGCTGGGCTACCACATTTAGCTGTCATGGGTGGCTTTGGGGCGCAACTAAACCCACGTGCACGCGACATGGCGATAAATTATGTGGAAGCCATAGGGGTACATATAGGTGTGTACTGAGGCTTCCTCTCACCGTCCACCAGAAGCCAACAAGACATTTCTTCCAACACTCGCTCGTCTATTGGAGTCCCGTCAATACACATTCCGCACCGACAAGATGAAGTTCCTCTCTGCTCTCGCTGCCGGCCTCTTCGCCACTACAGTCACTTCTCTCGCCATCCCAGACCCAGAAGCGGCACCAGAAGCTCTCCCTGAGGCCGACCCAGAAGCTGTTCCAGCAGCCTTTGCATCTCTCACAGATGTCCAGATTATCAAGTATACCGTGAAAGACTGGTACGCGGACACTGCAATCGTGTCGAAATTCCTCGACAGCATTGCAAAGAAGAACTTCCGTTCGGACGCCGAGTTCAGCAAAGCCGCAAAGCTTGCCTGGCTTGCCGAGTACTCTTCAACTGCTCCGACCTGGGGCAACAAGGCCGTCTTGGACTCCTATCTCGCGGGAAAGAACGGTAGCAATGGCAGCAACGGCAGC
>PNEN01000538.1:0-20724 GCA_002933655.1 Cercospora berteroae | reverse complement strand
CCCCACACTATGCGACACCAGCCGCTAACAACTGAATCCAGGACCGGCGAGGGGTCTTACGGCCAAAACGTCAAGGACCGCTTAGAAGAGCTCAAGAACAAGAAGTGGCGAAGAGACTGCAAAACCATCCAGCAGATCGCACAAGAGATCAACGATGATCGCTGCGAGTACGTTTTGCCTGCTATCGATGGTTATTTCCAACAGGCTTCGAACCTTGTGGCTTCGTACAATCCCAGCAAACCAGACTACTCGATCCGAAGCATCCGTGCTGTTCGCGCGAAGGCTTGCGGTGCGACGAGATATGCTCGTGATGTGGAGGATGAGTTGGTTATGGATTTTGAGGAGTAGAATTCGCAGCATGAGCGAAAATGTTTGGCATTTGCATAGCATGGAGCGCTGAATGGCATATTGTTCACACATATACGGGTAGATGAGACGATGAGATGAGAACGAATGTAATGAAGCCATCGGTTGCATTCACGGTCGTGACGACCTTTCATGGACTTCTTTTTCAATGTTACATTGCAAGTCTTTTTGCAAGCACCTGTGGGCATTCAAGCCACTCGAGCTCATTGCATCAAATCCTGGCAGCCTATGTGGCCGCGGGTCTCTTCAAAGCACCGCTCAATCTCTGATGAGTGATGATCATCGGCATGGCAGATTGGCAGGTCGGAGAAATTCTCCCTCCCTGCGTGCAAGAGCTGAGCCGCCATTATCTCACTTGCCCTTTCCTCCGCCACAACCACCCTTTCCACTGCAGCACTTGCCATCGCAGTTCTTGTCTCCGCAGTGACACTTGCCACCGCAACAGCCACCGCCGCCTCCGAACTGCTCTTCGTGAACGTCGACCTGGTCTCCGTCCTCCAGCTCGTTCTGTGTCTCAAGTCAGCTTTCTTACCCGTGAGCCTAATTGAGGAGGTGCAACTCACATCTTCCACAGTGCCATCGGTAATGCGTTGACCGTCAATGAGGAAACGCAGTTGGTTGCGAGGACGCTCCATCTTGGCGCCGAAGGCATCCTAAAAGGCAGTCAGTGAGATTGCTAGTCAAAAGGGTGGACATGAACGGATGGCTCACCATGGCCTTGACGATGCGGGTGGTCTTCTTCAACTTGAACGCCTGCTCGAAGCCGCGGTTGTGGCGGAAGGTGATTTGCAGCTGGACTGGGGCCTCAGCGGGAGTGGGAGCTTCGCTGTCGTTGCGGCCCGGTGGAGATGGAGTGCCGTCGCTGTTGTTGCTCTCGAATGGGACGAACATGGTGTGTGAAAGTGGTGCGGATGACTGAGGAGTGTTGGTGGGTGTGCTTTGGTGCAAATTGTTGGAGTGTGTGGGAAAGGAAGAGGTTTCGCAGAAGCTGGAGTCAAGTTATGATTGGTATCAGCTGAGCTGTTGTGAGGTGAAGTCGCGGAAGCTGCATGTGAACGTGCGGGACAGGCAGGAGCATGTGAAGCTTGCACAAGTTGTGTGGACAGCCAATGATCACTGTGATTAGATACCTCGTTCCTTCTATGCACTTACAATCTACACAGGCAGCCACCTGCAGCCTTCTGGTTTCACATGCCCTTGACCGAGCTCGTGACTCGTCGCAGCTCTCTGGAAATCTATGCCCCAGCCTCCGCCTGTCCGTCATTGACAGCATTCCAAGCACTCAAAGGATCAGCCCAAACCTCCCAATGACCAATCTTCCCATCCTGATCAAACTCCGAGAACTTCCAAATAAACGTTTCTTTCCACGACTTGCCAGTCTTGCCAGTCTTCACAGATTTGAACTCTCCTCCTCCTTGCACAAACACCAATCCACTCCCTCTGAAATGTCCATTGCCCTGGGGCTCATCTTCCGTTTCCCGGAACGCATCCACTTGCACAGCGAACTGATGCGAAGCCGAAGCGGGGTCCGGCTTCATGGCCAGGACTTCGGATAACGTTTTGAAGTATTCGACGAACTCGCTGGAGCCTGAGTACGTCTTTGCTAAGAACGGAAGGCGATTGCGTGCCCACTCTGGGCCATGCTCTGTGATCTTTGGGGAGGAAGTGAAGAACTTGCTCCGGAGTTCTTGTGGAGATGGTGGGCTTTCTAGCGCTTTCGCAAAAGCATGGCAGGTGGCTTTGAGCTTGCTGGCGCGATCTGTGGTCGGTGGCAGGATGACTGGTTGAAGTGACTTTGGAGAATCCATCTTGGGCTTGAGTCTGCTGATAACTTTGCTCGAAGATGTTTGGACTTGCTAGACAGTGTTAACACAGTGAGATTCCGGACAATAGATTAAGCGAATTGATGTCATGCTGAAGTCAAAAGTCATTTGAATCCCTGCTCTTTGCTCGTACCATTTGTGCATGTTGGCATTGGCACAATGCGTTTGTCGAGAACAGCTCCTCCAGCTGTCGCAGCGGAAAATTCGATGATTGGTGCCATCTCCTTACAATCACAATCTACTGCACCTTCTTCACTCTCGCTTGCTCCCCGGACATGCTTCCGAACAGCCCTGCAACCGTCGCCCATCGATTCACATGCAGGAAAGCGCTCACGCCCACATTTCCCCAAGTCATGTCGTTCCACTCAGCGAAGTTCCAGAAATATGCCGGGCCCACAGCTGCGTAGACAGCATATATATGGCCGATGTCTGCGAACGCGACGGCGATAAGATACCATTTGGCAATGTCAGAGTGCTTTGTCCAGCAGCAAATGATCGCCATGGCTCCCAGAAGAAGTAACACATTGCCCATTTGCAAGGTTAGAGCTTGCGCTTGTGGAGTGAAGTCCGCCGATCCAATCCCATGGTTCGGAGCTTGGCTCGCGAAGAAAGTGAACCCGTCGGTCATGCTAGTGATGTATGCCCATACTCTATCGTAGCAATCTCAGTGCCGTGTTCTTGTTTGCCATTGAATAGACCAGGGTATACGTACAGCGCGAAAGGTTCCAGCACGCCGAACAGGACCAAAGGCCATGAAGGCAAGCATGAGTAAGACATCTTTGCTCTGCTATTGTGTCACAAGAGACCAACGGACTAAGCAGTAAGTTGCGATGTGCGTGGATGTGTGCTGGGGAAATGAAGTTGGAAAGGAGAGCTGAGCTGAGATGTGAGTTTCGGCTTCGCAGGATCTCATTGGTGGAGTCTCATTGGGCCAACAATCGAGGGAACGATTTGACGAGACAGTAATCACCGCATGCCTGTTTTGTCACATAAACGACATTCGACATCAGTGTGAGACACTGGATTGCACAGTGCAACTGTGCCGAAGGCCTGACTAAAGCAACAACCCTGTGTCCGCGGAGAACGGTATGCTTCCTCGCGCGATTGCGCATAGACATTAATCCTTGGTGATGGCGACTTCGATGATGTCCTCACGCAGTCCAGGCCAACTGTTCCTCTTGACAAACCACCAACCAACGGCAATGAGCACCACGGCAGCCAGAATCGGGCTGCTGTAGTTGAAGTTCGCCCCAGTGAACGGCATGGTGGTTGGAAAAGGCAGCCAGATGATGGCATAGGCGGTGTAAATCAACGCAAATGCATTGACTGCCAAACCTAGGCGTCCCGTTGTCCATGGTCCCATTTGTGGCGGACTCGACCCGAATCGTCGCAAGAACATCATGAGGATGGCGATGAAATAGCTGATGTACATGGCCAGCGTACTCAACGAGATGAACACCTGTAGCGCGACGCTGCTGCCGATGTTGACGAGTGACAGAAGCACCACAATGGCTACTGAAAGTAGTACAGCTCGTGCAGGTACACGCTTGACGGAATCCACCTAGCGAATATTAGAGAATATTCTTGCGTGTTTCGCCAAGATGGTCTTACGTATGCAAGTACTTTTGGCAGAGCACCATCTCTGGCCCAAGACCAGCTTAGACGCGACATGGAGGCCACATTGACAATCATGGCACAGATGGAGATCACTACCAACAGTGAGCCCATCGCCGTGGCACCACGAGCCGACCCTGTGGCGTTGAGCATCACAGCAAGCATCGGCTGCGGATAATTGAGTGCGTCGTCGGGATTTCCCATGGTGAAGAGAATGACCAGAATGAAGAGCCAAGCCATCGCTCCATTGATGAGAATAGTCAGGACCATCACGGATGGCACGGTCATGGCTGGTTTCCGTACCTCCTCTGCAAGATGGACTGCAGAATCAAATCCTGATATTTGTTTAGCATGGACGAAGGCAGCGCCACCAGGAAACGTCCACTTACCAACGAAACACCATACCGAAGTCTGTAAGCCTAGATTCCAGCTGACGAAATCATTAGTCCAACCGGAAGTGAGTGCAGAGTCGACCCTGCTGAAAAAGACAAAGTCGGCATTGTGCTTAGGACCCAAAGCCAGCAGTACGATGCTGAATACCACAAACATGGAGACATGGAGACAGCCTGCCACAGTTTCAATCCAGGGCACGAGCTTGCCGAACTTGTACAAGTTGATGCTTGTCGTAAGGAGTAGCACCGCCCAGATCATCAGTGTGCTATGCCACAGCTGGGCCTGGTAGTTTGGAAAATTGAGCTGAACCAGACTAGTGATCCACTATAGACCGTCAGCAAGGGAGGGTCTTGGATCAGCCTCTGCGCAATCAGACGCGATGCAGCCAGCTACTCACATAAGCCGTTGAATTGCCAATCCCCATTGTCATTGAGAGCCAACCGGCCCAGGTAATCCATCCTTGCATCCAAGTTGTGAAGCGTCTTATGTTCAGCGGTGCCAGAGCATATGTCCAGTGATACATCGCCCCCGAGATGGGCTGGACGGACGCCATTTCTGCCAATGAAGCAGCTTGTGCCATAGCGCCTGCCCACACGAGCAAAAAGCCCCAGACGAGTGTCTGCGGGCCGCCGTTGTAGAACACGGTGTATAGATTGCCTGCGACGGCCTCCCAGCTGCTCATAAAGGTTATGCTGAGCGCGAAGAATTGAACCGTGTTGAAAACACGCTCGACCCGGGTTTGGGCGATAATGTCGCCATCGCGGCTTAGGCTGTCCTCAGCATCCGAGGACGCAACGTGTGCCTCCTTATCGTGTGAGAATTGCCGCGCCATTGGAGTGGGAAATAGGCCAGCTCACCCTCAAACACATGCCGTGAAAACGAGAGCTTGCGGAGTGCGCGGTACTTATCTTGCGGAGCAGATCTTCAATGCAGGGTAGGTCAAGGCGGCGGCATTGTGCAACGTCGAAGAGAAACACATCGCCACGGCACCCGCTAGATCCTGCGAATGCACGTTTGTATCTTCAAATGGAGAGAGCATTGCAGATCTCCGAGCGCTATTGATGCAGCGCGTAGTAGCACCCTCTTTCGGTATCCATCGCGAGCCAACACGTTGGCAATCATCGACTGGCGACAAAATGCACGCAGAACTTGCCCGGAAGCTGAGAAGGTGGGACGCAAGAGATAGATGGATGGGATGGTAGTACAGAGTGTCAAGTGCAGTGGGCAAGAGAAAGGGAGAGAAAGAATGCCGAGGCGGAGACAAATTCAGTCCCGAGTCCCGATACGACATCCGACTTCACTTCACTTCCTCCTCCCTACAACGTTCACGGCCAGTCTTTTCATCGCAACTTTCACATCTCCGCGCCCCGCCTCTCAAGAAACAAGGTCTCTAGATCCCAAGCTCGCCGCGGAGAAGATGCAAATCCGATGCAAATCGTTTGCTGCAGGACGCAAGAGCAGAAGGCCACCTTCCGCGCTGGGAATATGCGTGCTGAGAAGATCAATTGCAGTCTCATCTCAAGCTGCGGCACTACTGCGCGCATGCAGTTGAGGGCGTCGGTCTTTTACGTTGGCTGCGCTGACTGCACTCTTTCTTGATGTCTGAAGACTGTCGGCGCTCCAACCGCGATGTTCACGGAACCGCTCCATGAATACAAATGCTCCGGCCCTGACCTAACAGTTGCACCCAGGCTCGAAGGCCCTTCCGACGAACCGCTTCTCTTGCCGCCGATCGTAGCATGCAAGATCTTCCTCGCAGCATGTGAGGGGCCAATGTGGTGGTTGTTGCCTCAACTTCATGTGAAGCTCCGCCGTTTTTCTACACACATGCAGCAAAACCTCTTAGCGCGCATATGAGCTTCAACTCAAACCCACGAATAACTCTAACTGGCCAATGCGATGACTCCGAGTCAGCTACACGGACCACCCAGCGATTGTGCAAGCTCATGTGTAACCACATCTGACAGCTTCTCTATTGTCCCTACGGGTTTGCTTCACGCCTCGACCATCCCCGGCCAATGAGGGCTCGATCTTCACTTGTCAGTCACGCTGATACCATTATCACGAGGGTTCTTATTGTCAGAGTGGGTCGCGGGTGAATTAGCGCTGTCATGCGCGCTGCCTCTACTTGCACCTCTTCTACAAACTCTTCCACCTCTTCTTTCTTCCCCCACATCCTCTCACCAAAGGAGGTTGCATCTCGACTACCTCCACTGCACTTCCCCCTTTACATTTCTTCCAATCACTTGTCCATCCACCTCCGCCATTCCTCAAGTCACTCACGCCAGACTCGAAGTCGTTCAAGATGGCGCTGAGCTTTGGCACTTTGACGCCTCCGCGCGCTGGCAAATGCTGCTTTGGCGCAATAGGTGATGAAATCAAGGCATCACCCAACGACTACATCACTGATGATGAATCCGACGGCGGGTTAGTTGAGATCCGCAAACTGCAACAAACGGCAACACTGACACACGCGCAGAGTCTTGCTGGCAAGTCCGTCCGTGAGCAACAGCAGCGCGGAGAGTCTGCGCGAACTGGTCGAAGGCTCTGAGGCGCTGGTCGAAGAGAGCCCGCGTGCCGCCCGCCTCCTCGCAGCAAACAGAACTCATTTCTTCTTCGAGGACCCAGCCACGCGCGGCTCACCAGGCGCTCGTCACAGTGGTCCATTTGATTCCGGTTACCTCACCGCCATGCTCTCGCCTAGCCAGAGTCCCCGCTCCGAGAAGTCTGTCCGTGAAGAGGTTGGTTCTCCAACGCCCACGACATCTTTCAAAAACACCTCTCCCCAAAAGTTTGTGCATCTCCGCACCAATTCGAATGCTTCGTCTTTCAGCGCGTTCAGCAACTCGTCGTTTACCAGCTCGAACTTCGACCAAAAGTCGTACAAGGAGCTACTGAACAATATTAATGACAAGATCAACCTTGTCACCCGCCAATACGTAGGCTTCGAGCCGGACAGCTACACCACTCCCGAGCAGGTAGAGGCCTTCATCGACCTCACCGCCCGCCAGGTCAACTACCGCAAGGTTGCGATCAACTTGATTCAGCATGGCCACGCCTATCTGCACTCATCGCTGATCCATGGCATGATCTGGCGCCTCGTCAACGACCTAATCTTCGATATTCCCGTCCTCGACCAAGCATACTCTCGCTACGCCCCAGAGTTCTTGCACGCCTGGAAGGCTGATGTTGGGTGTTGTACCATTCAGGCCGATGACTGGTCCATCAAAGGCCCTCTCATGGAAGCTCGCATCGCTGCCGCACGCCGTGTTATCGAGACCACCCCGAAGTTCAATGACTTCATCAAGGAGTTTGCCGCAAAGACGAACGACCAGATCGTCGACAAGCTCAGCCTCGCTTGGCGCACCGGTGCAGAGTCGCGCGCCCGCACTGAACTTCTCGACCCAATCGAGAAACTCGTCCGCATCGTCGTGCGCATGCGCGCAGAGATGAAGGCCTTCGAATTCAAGTTCTACGAGTATGCCTGCAAAGGCTCAGTCAACTCCATGATCCTTCTGCCAGAAATGCCTGGCATGGCACCTCCGCACCTAGCCGACGATGAAGACTATTTCGTCATCTGCACCAAGACTCCGCAAGTCTTCGAGAAAGACTACCGCCCAGAGAGCAAATGCAAGGAGTGCATCTACAAGGCTGAGGTCCTTGCCCGCGAGAAGCATCCTGGCTACCTCGACGGCCTCGGTGATCGATACAGACGCTTCGACGGCCGCGCTCGTGCTCGTGCTCGCCCTGCGCGCCAGTACAACCACAACGGCGGCAACAACCGCAAATACACTGTCTAGACACAGTTGTACGTTCCATTCCATCTACTTAACGACACTTCACCGACTGCACATCACTACAACGCAACACTCGCGTTACGCATCGCCAGTCTCGACACCGGAGTTCCACATGCGACCTTCCACCGTCATCGACTGCAACGCACGATCACATTCCTTTTGGCCTTTTTTTCCTGACTGCATGACATCACAAGCCAGAGAGTTTTGAGAGATTTTCTTGGACGCGAGTTATTTGAGCGAGATTGCATTTTGAGACGACATACCACTTCGACACAAACATGATGGGCGGCTACTACTACTGCGGCGGCTTATTGGTGTCAAGGGAGGGTTTTTTCATACATGAGACATGACTTTTCCTGCTTACTTGCTGTTTTGAGAAAACAGAAGCTTCTTCGCGTAACATAAAAGCTGTGTACTTGTAGCCTTAGCTTTTGAATGAACGATTTGAAAAATCCACTTGCTGCGTATTTCACTGTTTCTTATCAAGTATTTCAGAACGTGTCCCGCGCCGGCCAGGATAGCCGTGGCTACCTCTGAATGCAATTGCCTCTGAATGCAACCGCAGGTCGCTAATCCAACCAGCAACGCCCTTTATGGAATCGAGAGCTAATCTAGTCAGTTGCTTGCACTCAAAGCATTTTACAACTTTTATCCCGCATCGGCCAGCATAAATGTCGCTACCTCTGAATGTAACTACCTTTAAGTGCAACCGTAGATCGCCGAGCCAACCAGCAATACCCTTTATAGATCGGGAGCCAATCTAGTTAGGCGCTTGCACTCAAGGCATTTCAGAACGTGTCCCGCGCACCGGCCAGCATAAACGTGGCTACCTCTGCATGCAGCTGCCTCTGAGCGCAACCGCAGGCCGCTGAGCCAACTAGCAAAGCTCTTCATCGATCGAGAACCAATCAGGCCAGGCGCTTGCACTCAAAGCATTTTAGAACGTATCCCGCACCGGCCTGCGTATAAACGTTGCTACTTCTGCATGCAACTGCCTCTGAGTGCAACCGCAGGTCGCTAAGCCAACCATCAAAGCTTTTGCTAGCTTTGTAAGCGGCGCCTCTTCCCTCTCCACCTCCTCAGATCAAAGACACTGTACTCCTCACCACCAAACCTTCGTCGAATGCATAAAGTCACTTCAGCTACTTTGTAGTCATGTAGTTTGTCAGCTTCGGCGCTCGGAAAGGCCCAGACCCTCGCAGTATCCTCAGACGAAACACTGTCCTGGCACAGCTCTCACGAGATCCGCCGCGTCTACTAGGTTCGTCTCCCGCCCCGCCGACCACTTCACTTGACCAGGAGCCGGGTGCCAGGAACCATCTTTCGGCCATCGGCCCGTATCACGATGCTTGCATGCCAATCCCAGCCAAACATGGGCCAGTCGTGAACTCTGAATTAATTGTTCCTGTTCGTCAGTTCTTTAGTGTCTTACGATGTCAGCTCATCTGAGGCGAGTGAATGTGATGAGGTGGCATTGTCGTAGCAAGTAGAATGGACTATCGCTCGTGGCATGCGGCCGTAGAGCGTGGATGTGGTACGTGATATCCAATCGTGCCAGTCATCAAATTGAGGCGCAGCTTCTGCTTGGACTCGTCAAAGTTCTGCTTGACACGTCGCTAGGCGCGACATAACACGGCCATTTTTCGCCACGTGAAAATGTACAGGTTTCAGCCCTGGTGGCATGCTTGTGCATTTTTCTCAAGGAGATGCTCGTGGTTCCAAAGTCTAGACGTGAAGTCTGCTTCGGAGGAAAAGAAGGCCGATCGAAAGGAAGGATGGGACAAAGAAGGAGCCGCAACGCCGGTCGCGCTAGATTGGCCACGAGGCGACAATCCTGACATCACCATTTCCTGCATGTTGAGATCTCGCCTCGCTGGCTCCGGTTTCGTTGTCTACACGACAACGCAATACGTTCGTGGTCCAGTGGGAAGTACAGTCCACCAAGAACTAGACCGTGCAAGGATACAAATGTCAGGATTCGGAAAGTGTGAAAGTAGAATCTTGTGCTCGGGTTGGTTGTGGCACGACGGAAACGAAAGCCGGTTGGAAGCTTGTTCCTTGCCGAAGTTTGATGCGATCTCCGATCATTCGTACACAACACCAACCCTAAAAGCCGGGCCTTGTTCTGTGGTGGCTTCCACGCACACTCGCCAGAGTCTTGGGGTCATAGTTTCGTACATACAGCAGGCTTCTTCTCTCTTCCTTTTTCATTGTCCATTCCTCAGTATGCTGAAGTCGCGACGACAGGGGCTTTCTTTAAACTACTGCCAGTTGTGGTACCCGGCGCGTAATCGCGGCGATTGATTGCATCACCCCTCGATAATCGACCCGAGACATGCGATAAGCCCTGGATTGGACACTACTACTGCCTACCGGACGGATCTCCTACGGATGTAATTTGTCGACGCGTCACTCTTACATTCTGGTCAATGTAAACGCATTCACGGCCTCTTCGAAAGGCTGTCCGCGACTTGGACTGAAAAGATAGTTGGAGCCTAGAAAGGGGTGGGAGATACAGATATACAATGGATACCAGCGAGACGGCGATCGAAGCCGAAGTGCGGTTAGTAGCAGAAGCGACGGCGAGAGAACAACAACGACGAGAAACCGAACGAGCGCAGGTCGCTTCGAAACTTGCCAAAGGAGGCGTCACGACGCGACACGAGGAGTTCGGCGATGAGCGAGAACCGCTTCTCCCTGGGCGGAGAGGATCAGGAAGAGAAGATGAAGAACAAGAAGGGGACCGAAGGCCCTCGTGGCCCGGGAGTATAGACTTCGAACATCTACCATGGTACAGACGACCCTCGATATACTGGGTGCTGGGCCCTTTCTTCATCATGGCATGCGCGTTCGGTGGCATCATCGCGCCCAAGATGAATCTGATATTGGATCTGGTGTGCAGAGAGTACATCTCGGAACGCAATGCTTCAAATCCTGGCTTCACACACCTGATACCTGTCGATTTTAACAATATCGAAGGAGGGAACGATCAATGCCAAATTCCCGAAGTGTCGGCTCGGACGTCGATGTTCAATCTCTGGGGCTCGCTCATTGCTGGTGTATTATCAGCGTTCACGGCACCGAAGTTGGGAGTGTTGTCGGATCGATATGGCCGCAAGCCGATTTTGGTCATCACCAGTTTGGGTACGATATGTGGCGAGGTCATCACCATCTTCGCCGCGACATATCCCAATACGTTTCCTGTGCCGCTTTTGTTGCTCAGCTACGCATTCGATGGGTTGACGGGATCCTTCATCGTGGCAATGTCGATCGCGAATGCATATGCAACAGATTGCACTCCGCCAAACATGAGGAACGTGGCCTTTGGATATTTCCATGCTTCGCTGTTTACAGGCATCGCAGTGGGCCCAATCATTGCTGGATACATTGTCAAGTGGACTGGTAAGATTGTCACGGTATTCTGGATCCTTGGAGCCGTGCATGTCGCTTTCATGCTCTTCGTTGGCTTCGTCGTGCCAGAGTCATTATCGGAGAAGCGAAAGGCAATTGCTCAGGAGAAGCACGAACTGCTGCAAGCTGAAAAGGACCCGAATCGAGACTGGATCAACAACCTTCGCTCCTTCAATATTCTGGAGCCATTGCAGATTTTGCGGCCAAAAGGCCCTGGCAGCAGCAAAGCTCTGCGACGGAATCTCCTTGTTCTGGCCGCGGTCGATACGATCGTATTTGGAGTGGCAATGGGCAGCATGGCGGTGGTGCTGATCTACATGCGCCAGCAATTCGGGTGGCAGACATTCGAATCTGGCAAATTTATGACGATTGTCAACAGCACCAGAGTCTTCTGCCTGCTGGTCATTTTGCCAGGATTGACACGTATCGTGCGCGGGAAAGCAAGTTTGCGCAAGACAAAGAATACTGGCGCAGACATGTTCGACCTGACCATCATCCGAGTGGCCATTTTCATCGACTCCATGGGCTTCCTAGGCTATACATTGGCTCGCCAAGGCCCGGCGTTCATCCTTTCCGGAGTCGTAGCATCTTTTGGAGGAATTGGATCACCGACGTTGCAGTCCGCGTTGACGAAGCATGTTCCTGCAGATCGTACTGGACAGCTTCTTGGCGCAATCGGGCTTTTGCACGCATTAGCCAGGGTTGTCTCGCCGGCTGTGTTCAGTGCCATTTTTGCGGCCACAGTTGGCAAGTTCAACCAGGCGGTCTTCGTGTGTCTTTGTGCTACTTTTGGGCTGGCATTTATTGTTAGCTGGTTTATCACGCCTCATGGTAAGATTCTCGTCCAGCTTCCCGCAGAAATCACTATGTGCTGACTGTTTGCTTGCAGTATACTTCGATGAAGACAGAGCCGAGAGAGGTGATGAAGAAGTCGATGAGGATATTGATGACCTAGGGACGGATGTTGTAAGCAACATCCGAGGGTCTGCCAATGCTGCGGCTGGCAGCTCTTCATGAATAGACTTTCTCCTGTACTGTGCTGGGTGATACAGATACCATGGCGCAAGGCCAGAGCATTGTAAGAACATGTCACGACCAGTAACGATAGCGATAGCATCTTTTTCGCATGTAGGAGGCGTACTGGCCGCTCTTCGCAGCGAGCTATATTTCTCCGAAGCATACCCCAGATTCCCGGCAGAATGCACTTGTAGTCATGTCTCAGTCAGTCAGCTCCGTGTGGCACGATCACGCCTCTTCACTAGCAGAGAACTCCCTTTATGTTCGGAGGAAAGGCGTGGAGCATTCACTTATACTCGCGGTCCGTGCTCCGACTCGCATCTAGGCCATTTAGCGCTCATAATTTGACGTCGTGAAGCGGGCAGACGACCTCAATGGCCCATGATATGTGTGACCACTGCACAAACGTGGTCCTGGAATCGAACTGCAGCACTCCGGTTTGACCATCGAAAGCAGCAGCCTCTCACACGAGCCGGCACGGCGTCCTGGGGCACTTCTTCCTTGCTCGCCACGCTTGCGTTTCAGGTTGCAGCTGCAGCCCTACGGCCAATCACAGCGCGCGACAGCAGCGTCGCACTTGGGTTTGGGGCGCGCCCTCGTGTCCCTTGAAGCAGCGCTCAGGAGGCGGACCAGGAAGAGGCAGACTCTGCGCAAGGGCCGGCCAGTGGAACGAGGGACGATCGCACCACCACCACCACCCAGGACGACGGCGACGCGGTGTTTTGAGCCGCAAGCGAGCGTGCGCTGGTGTGAAGACGACGACGCGCAGCGAAAGTGAGAGGCGCTTTCGGCAGGAGGAAAGGTGAAACAGCGCACCCACCCACGCGGCCAAGCTTTCTTCGATCATCCTCCTGCCGCCCCGGAGCGTGTCTTGCTCGCATCGGGATCGACCAGCAGCAGTCGACCACCGCGACTGCACACACATCTTCCCCACCGCCCTCCACCCACCGCCATCCATCACCACCACCGCCCGCCCGCTTTCTCCGCCCGCCCTGGGCTCCGCCGATGTCTGCTTGCTAGAGGAGCACCGAGCAACGTCGCCCTGACACATTCCCGTCCGCACTGCCACCTACCTTCGCCAGACGCTGCACCATTGGGCTGCGTCTGTATATTGCAGCATCCAGCCGGCCTAATATTGCACGCCAGCCATCCCTCTCCTTCTCGCACACGCCTATCGATATTGAAACCGGCCGAGTCTCGTCACCACCTCCCATCACACCCGCACCCGTCCAGCGTCATCCTACTCCGTCCCTGTATGACCTGCCGAGCACGCAGGTGAAACAGGAGAGAGTTTGGAACACGCTCTCCACATCGACCGCGCCGCAAGCACGAAAAGAGACGTTGGTGATACGAGGGCTGTGCTCTGGCAATCGCCTCGTACTGCATCTGCACATCATCCGGGCGCCGCAGTGCTGGCAGACCGTGAGAGCCACCGGAGCAAATTCGACTCCCGGCCAAGCTGGACTTGAATGAAAGAAACGCACAAACATCACGTGTCACGCATCGAGAATCCTAGTGCTACAATCTCGGCGTGATCTCGACGACACACCGCTGACAGACCTGTACATTTGATCGTGGCACAGTCCACCTCACACTCCTTTGACCAGAGGCAGATCTAGAAAGGCTCGGCAGGCACGAAACGTCTTATCCAACCTTATCAATAACTTAATTGATAATGGCTCCCTCGAATCGTCCAGACTACAAACTCAACCTCGAGGGCCTGCCACAACTCAACATGCATCAAACGCGTTCTGCCAACACGTCACAAGGCAATTCGCCGATCGAAGCTCCTGCGGGATCAAGCTTCCGCTATCCTCTAGGCAATGGTCTAGCCGGAGCTGGAAGCCAGGCGGGAACTGGTCGTGCTGGAGCTGGCTCTCCATCCAAGGAATACACGGGGAGTCGTTTGTTTCCGAAACGGTGAGTTGCGTGTGCAGCCTCTTTACAGCCAGCCTATCAGACACTGAACAAAATGGGGCTGATCTTTGGCAGTGCACGCGAGATTCAACAACAAGAAGGCTTGACACCGCAAATTTGGGGCCCGCCGACATCTGGCAGCGGCCATTCAACACCTCTGCGCGAGACCATCCCCGAGTCACCAGGCAGTGACAGCTTTCCTGACTTCGACGCCGGGCAAGCCATCGCTGGCAGCCCCAACAACCTTTCCGCATCGTCCTCCACTCGACGTACACGAGCCGGCACGGTGCCATCTCGCTTCCCAGCTATGTCCATGCTCAATGGCTCGCAGCCACAGCCGACGATGTCGAAGTCCGGTCAGGTAACACCATCGTCGACCTACGCCAATGGATCACCAGCAATTGGCGAACCATCACTCAACTCCCGAGGCCCGCCAACAAGCAATGCAGCGCTGCTGTCTCGACTGAGAGCTGGGTCGATGCCACAACGCCCAGGACTGCTCGGCAATAATCCGTTTGGCAATTCACTCTTTGCGAGCAGTTGGATGGCTGGACGAGAAAGAGCGAGCACACTTCAGAGCATAAGGTCCTCTGATGGTCCATCATCGCCCATTGCCTCGCCTGCTGATGGCGACGTCCGGACTCTTGACTACCTGGGTCTGGTCGATACACCGCAGCAGGGCAGGAACAGCTTGTCTCAGGCGAACATGGACATGCTGATGAACCAGCAACGCCAGAATGGGGTGACAATCGCTGATCTGGCAGCATTGAACGCATTCAACAACAAGAACACTGCAAATCGCTTCCGATCCTACTCGGTCAACGCAAAGGAAAAGTACGCCAATGGAGATCAAGACGAGATGGACGATTACGGAATCATGGAGCAGCAAATGTATGGTAACGGAGCCATCACACCTTCGACCGATGACGCTGCTGCTGCTGCCGCTGCGATTCACGAGGCAGTCCGTCAGCACAATCTCGAAGTCCAGGCCTTCGCCAACTATGCAAGCGCCAACAGGCCAAGAGCTCGCACTGCCGGCGTCCTGGATTCTCCTTCATCAAGGGTACTTCGCAATTACATGCCAACGCCCTCACGACTGGACAATAGCATTAGCGCTGATGATCTGCAAAGCAACGATGGCTCGGACTACGGCAATCTCGCAGCGGCGGTTCATAACATGAACTTGAACAAGAAGGCCTCCTATGATAATGGCCTTGACACTGGCAGCCTGGAATCGCCCACCCGGTCTTTGTGGTTGGGCAACATACCTTCTTCTACCACTGTTTCCTCGCTCAACGTCATTTTCGGTCAATTCGGCCCCATCGAGTTCGCCAGAGTTCTGACTCACAAGAGCTGTGGATTCGTGAACTTCGAAAATATCCAGAGCGCCATATCTGCAAAGGCAACGTGCAACGGCAAAGAAATCTTCCCAGGATGTGGCCCAGTCAGGATTGGATTTGCCAAAGAGCAGAGTGCTTCCAACACGCCTGGAGCCAACGGAGCTTATCCTTCGCCTAGCCCAGATCCATTTGTCTCCAAGAGCCGCAACGATGGATCGGGCGCTGGCACAGGGGCAAATATCAATGCGGAAACTGCTGCGGCCGCCCTCGTCACGCCAGACCTGCTCGAACTGCGAGAGGAGATTGCCGAGATTGTTCAACAATTCGGAGCGTCACCAGAGGAGCAGGCGCGCAATGATCAAAGCCTTGAGCATGCGATGGGCTACAATGCATTTCTCCTGGAGATCCCACCGATTCCAGAGCCCAGCCACAATCGCGTGCACGACGCTCCGCGTTTGCGTGAGATTAGGAAGCGAATTGACAACAACTCGATCTCGCCAATGGAAATTGAAACCATTGCCATGGACATGCTCCCGGAGATTGCCGAGTTATCGTCCGACTATCTCGGAAACACTGTCGTACAAAAGCTGTTTGAAAACTGTTCCGAAGAGACGAAGGAGGCAATGCTGACCCAGATTGCACCGCATCTGGCTGAGATTGGTGTCCACAAGAACGGCACTTGGGCAGCTCAGAAAATCATCGACGTTGCGAGGACCCCTGCCCAGATCAACCTCATCGTGGACGCTCTCAAGCCTCACGGAGTCAACTTGTTCCTCGATCAGTATGGCAACTATGTCATGCAGTGTTGCTTGCGATTCCAGTCGCCTTCGAACAACTTCATCTTCGACACGATGCTGAGTAAGCTCTGGGACGTTGCGCAAGGACGCTTCGGAGCTCGGGCGATGCGTGCCTGTCTGGAAAGCCACTTCGCTACTCATGACCAGAAGAGGCTGATGGCCGCTGCCATTGCGTTACACAGTGTGCAGCTTGCCACCAATTCGAACGGCGCGCTGCTGCTGACCTGGTTCCTCGACACCTGCACGTACGCAAATCGTCGATCGGTCTTGGCACCACGCATAATTCCTCACCTTGTGCATCTGTGCACCCACAAAGTTGCCTATCTCACCGTCCTCAAAATCATCAACCAGCGCAACGAAGCAGACGCGCGCGACAGTATCCTCCGAGCCTTGTTCCTCGAAGATCAGACGCTGTACGATGTCATTTCCGACCAAGCTTGTGGAGCCACCTTTGTCTTCAAGGTGCTCACTACTCCTTTCTTGGACGATTCTATGCGTCCACAATGCATCGAGAATGTTCGCAACGTACTCGTCCGTCTTAAGGCTCAACCATCTCAAGGCTATAAGAGGTTGATGGATGAGGTCGGCATGTCCACACGGCACGGCGGTACTCCAGTCAGTCATGACAGCCGTTCGCATTCAAAATCTCGTCCAGCCAATGGCCATGGTCCACATCTCGACACTCAGAACAACTTCGCGCGCGGTCCATACGGCACTCCCCAGCACATGGACCCGAACATGGGTGCCGGGCTGCAACGCACGATCAGCATGGAGTCAAATGGCTTTGACCCTTATGCACAGCAGTACACGCACAGCCCTGCCATTTCGAACGCAGGGATTAGTCCTATCAATATGCAGTATCAGCAAGCGATGATGGCACAAGGTGGCATGGGTCGTGCTCCTGGCTACTACAACACCCCAGCTGGCATGAGCCCTTACGGACCTGCGTCTCCCGCGCCACAGATGGTTGATCCGTACCGGCAGAATATGAGTGGAGTGCCTCCTGGTATGGGTATGCAGACTGGCTTCCAGCCACAAGGGTTTGGCAACCAAATGCTCGGCATGCCGGGCACTGTCAATGGATATGGTTATATGCCTCAGCAGCAATACTATTCGCAAGGACAGATGCCACAGCAAAGTCCCATGAACGGCAACGGCAGACGAGGCCGAGGCCGGAACAACGCAAATGGAAACGGCTACGGCCAGTGATCTGGCGCTTCGGCATTCACCTGACATGAAAATTCAATCTGGCATTCGTCGCAATGTACAATTATCAGCCACTTTTACAGCAGGCTAACGGCCGAGTTCATTTGTTTGCATCCGATGCACATTGCGCTACGAAGTGAAAGGAGTTGTGTTGGCGCTCCTGGGTGAGCGCAGCGCGCGTCCCTGAATGAAGGAACTTTTCAATGACATATGGTGTCTTTCTGGCGGGCACAGAGCACAACTCAGGTGCATATATCCTCAATCTCTGCATCGTTGCCTGTTTGCTTGTTTCCGCAAGGTTCAGCTGCTTCATGGCGCCTCGCTTGGCGACTGAGCTTGCACGCCAAGATATCACGAGCGCACGTCGGCATTTGTTTTACGTTGTATCGTTCGATGCGACGCCTTGAGGAGGAAATCACCCCCCTTTAACGACTTTGAAGATGGAAAGACCTCGAAGCGAAAATTCAAAATCCTTTTTGGTTGCATGGAAGTCGTCTTTTTGTGTGTGTATGTCTAGTCATTGTTTTTGCTTTTGTTGTGTATGGTGCTGGAAGGTGTCTGAGAGGATTGAGGTCCTGCTGGGTGTCTGGTTTCTCTTGAAGTCAGACGTGCGATGTGGGGCTACGGGAAGCATTTCAAAATAGGAAAAGAGCATGGGAAAGATGGCGCGCATGGGCAAGAAAATGGGAAAGGGAATTTGGGATCACAACCTTTTCTTTTCATACCTGTGTTTTATTCTGTGAATGAAGTTGAGATGGCATGAAAATGCTTTTTTCGTTGTGACATTTTTTTTCTTTTTGTCTTTTTCGTGTCGTGATTCCTTGTGGTGATGGCTGGAGTGAGGTGAAGGCGAGCAAAAGATGGGTTTGCAGACGAGACTTGCTTCCTTGCAGCGGCAAAGATTGTCCTCATGACCTTTTTTTCATTGATCACTTCCCTTTCTCTCACGTGAATGTGAGATCGTGGTTGCCTGTAATGTGGTGTAGGTTCAGCTTCATTAGGAAGGAACATCGGAGAGGAAAGAAGGGAGGACGTGATGTCGTGTTTAGCTTTTTTGCACGAGCGGTACTTTTATCCTACTGTGGGAACGCGTGACTTTTGTGGGAAGGTACAAATCTTTCATAGGCATCAGATATCACAGTGGGGCAGTGTGCGAGGAGTTTCTCTAAAAGATAATTGAGGTTGTTTAATACTCATTGAATTTTACATTTCTGCCGAGAAGATACATTCTGCTGGTTCACTTCATCCATGTGTCCCTTTCTGCTAAATCGATAGATGAGAATCTGGCTCCGTTTCGTTTCGTAAATTTCCTTGACCGTCATCTTTTGCGTTTCTTCATACGTCGTTTGACATGATTTTTCACACGGGGGAAGTGCGGTAATGTCACTTCATGTAGGTGGAGGGTTCAAATCCAGGCCTTCGACTGTCAGTTTGAAAGCATCGTTTCTTGAGTAGCTTCCTGCGACATCGAGATCCAATCTTCCCCGTTCGCAGTCTTCGAAATCTGCTTCTTGGATTAGTAGGCCACCGTCTTCGACTTCCCAGAGAGGTTCTCGTAGGACTTGGCCCATTGGTCCGACGATACAGGAGCCGCCACGACAGACGAATTCTTCGCCGCGAGGGTCGCTGGTGTCGTTTACGTTGGCTTTGGCGAGGATGCTGGCGACTGTTTGCTCTTGTTCGGCGGAAGCGTGGTCGGAGCCGTTTTCTTCGTTGAGTGCTGGGAGGACGAGCTCGTGTTGGTCTTCTTTGACGATTGTTGATCTTCGGCGGCCTCGGGCGGGGGAGAGGGAGCCGTTTACGAGGGATGGTGAATTTACTGCGCTGGGTGATGCCGGAGTTGCTTGGCCTGTGACCCAGCCGGGGAGGTTCTTTCTCTTTTGACATGAGATGCTGCTGAGGACGAAACAGCGACCTTCGCCTCCAATTGTTCTCAATAGTGGCAGCCAGGTATCGCGGGCATCTGCAGTCGGTGCGAGCCTACATAATGGAAATTAATGACTTGCTCAAACGTTTCCGGTGGTGCTCTAATGTATTGTTTGATGATACTGACCATAGGTTGACGTTCTGGCTGTACAAGCTGTATCGCAGCAGCGGCATGAAGTTCTCCCAGCAAATGGCAGCGGCCATGGTCAGCTTGACACCTCTGATCGTGGTCGTCACTGCTTTCAGCGTCGATGGGCTGCCTTGGCCCCACACCAGTCGTTCTGAGCCCGTTGGCATGACTTTACGCCTTTTGCCGAGGACACCCTTTTCAGGACATACGTAGAGCACGGCACAATACAGCGTGCCGCCGGCCTTCTCAACCACACCTGTCACGATGAAGACACCCGTGTCCCGTGCCACCTTCTCCAGGAATTCACGTGTACCGTCGCCTCTATACTCCTTGCCCTCGGCAACGGGCAGCTTCCGCTTCACCCAGTCATCGCCTGCTCCGCGCGGCGTGTCGCCCAAGTCTACACAGCTGCGGAAGTAGTGCAAGAACTGCTCGCGGCCATCGTCCGTCCGGGAGCCGATGCTGGCGCCGAAGGCAGCGGTGCGCGGATATCCTCCCAGATAAGCTTCGGGGAAGAGGACGAGGTCCACCTTCTTCGACGCCGCGAGGTGGGCGGTGGCGGCGAGGGCATCGAGGGTGTCTGGCAGCGACGCGAGCGTGCGGGACTGGGAGACGGCGAGGGTGAGCTTGCTCGGCATGACTCTACTGCGGTGCGCGCTGCTCTGGTGTCTACTGCACAGCTCGCGGCAGATGTGTCGGGCAGAGCTGTGCCATGTGGGCGCCACAGGCTGTCGGAGGAGGAGCTTCACGCCGCGCACCGAGGATCGCAGATCTCCGCGCTGCCGCCTTCCCGCCCTCTCCACACCGTCTTTACCACTACGATTTTCGGCATCGCCGATCGAGGATCGCCACATTGTGATGGCACGGCAGGTGCTGCGAGCAGTGCGAGGCGCAGCGCGAATTCCGTCTCTCATCACCGCCGCGATCGCTGCCGGGTGAGGCCCTGTTTACCTCGCGGGCATTATCGCAAGAATTATCAGAATTCTT